>JAODAL010014227.1:0-88231 GCA_025379985.1 Phyllomedusa bahiana
TTTGAGAGAAGTTTTGTTCCCTGATTGTCCCTAGGCTCCTTCGTGTATTTTTAAAGTTATGAGCAGGGGAGTTTGTTATAAAAGGGGAGGAGTGTGTGGATGGGGAAGAGTTACTATGAGGAGGTGGTGGGTTTAGGTATAGATATAACTTTGGTCTTCCTTCCTACTTCCTCTTTCTCTCACCAAGAAGAAAGGGAAAGATGTCCCTCCCACCCACCCCTATTTTAGTGACTACTCTGAAGCTTGTATTTAGCTATGATTTTTAAACAGTCCCGAATGTATTATTGTATTGTTTTTATTTTGGGACTTTACTATATACCTGGTTTCAGACACCGTTATATGAACTGATGAGTACTTGTGTTGGCATTATCCATTTAAGCCCAAGGGAAGGGCGATCCTTCAGCCATGGTTCCCTAGGGGTTTTTCCTCCACAGGGTTTTTTCTTCTCCTGAGTGCTGTAGGATGACTCCTAGTGAGTCTGGGATTTGCTGCTTGGTCAAAAAAAGAAAAAGAAAAATATGAATCCTGGTATTATAACTTGTCACAGCTTTTATGTTGCGGTTCAGGAGTCAGGTGGAAGTTGCAGTTCAAGTTATGGTGGACTAATTTTAACTAATAGAGGATGGTAAATCTCATGGTGTTAAGAGGCTGAGCTTTGGAAGTGGCCAGCCTTAAGGAGGTATAAGGTAATGCATCCAGGGTGCGGCACGTGGTTAATCAGGAGTGGGGAAATCTTCAGTGGGTCATTGTCCCCCTAAACTGTACGGGCTCTGCAAAGAATGGCAAGCCAGAGCGTGCCGCCCCTTTATTGCTGTCTGGCCGGGTACTGCATGTCAGACAGCTGAGAATATCATACAACTGTCTAGCACTCCACCTGACTCCTTCCATGTTTTTTGTACTTATATGGTTTGAATAAAGCTGTGGCCATTTGACACCAAAGGAGAGCGTGCTTGTGCATTTATTCTTGGGTTTAAACTGGGTACTAGTTAGAGCGGGGGTTCATCCCATATCGAAAAGTCATGTATTGACACTATTACTGTAGCACTATACAGTGTAGGAAATAAATATTTGATTCCTTGCTGATTGTGTAAGTTTGCCCACTGGCAAAGACATGAAGGGCGGCATGTATGAAATTTGCTGTGTGATCTACAGCGGGTCATAAGTCAGGCGCATTCTAGTGCTTGTATGATATTTCTGGCTCAGGTATACCACTTTGAAAGTGGTATACCTGTTCCGAAATCAGACACATTACAAAGTGCCGCTTGTGCTCTGTTATGCACCTGATAATGGCATGCGGAACTTTTAAACCGAACGGGGCTGCGCCTGATCTCGGGCTGAAAAGATGCCAGATATCTGCCGCAACCCCGTTCACACATGCCGTCTGAACAGTCTATAATTTTAAGGGTAGGTTAATTTTAACATTGAGAGATAGAACATCGAAAGTAAAATTCAGAAAATCACATTGTATAAAATATAAATTTAGAGAGAGGCCTTTGATTCCGTGGAGACCTGTGTTCCCGAGTTTCAGATACTTATGTCAAGCCTTACTAAGCTCAGCTTGCGGATTCCCTGCCCTTTCCCTTCAGTGTTAATCCCCTCTGTGTCATGTCCTTTGTCGTGATGAATAGATTGAAGTACATTCACGCCATAAGAATTTACTTTGCTTGGGAATATGTTTGCGCAAGTGAGAATATCACTTTTACATGTTTCTTACTTATGTGTTCATGTCTGTTATTGGCTCATAGCTTGATTTTGTTAAAGAGAGATAGGCACCTACTTGCCAATGTTGAAATACAATGTCTTTTCAACTGGTATATTATTATATGAATATGCATAACTTTACCTAATAAAAATACAGTTTATCAAAAAAAAAATTATATAAATTTATTTGCATTTTGCAGTAAGAAATAAGACTTAAGCAGAGCACTGACAGTTGTCTCCTTCTCACCCAACATCTTACTTATAGTTTTGTAGCCCATTGCAGCTTTGTGCAGGTCTATGATCTTGTCCCTGACATCCTTAGAAAGCTCTTTGGTCTTGCCCATGTTGTACAGCTTAGAGTCTGACTGATTAATTGAATCTGTGGACAGGAGTCTTTTATAAATGTGACTATTTAAGACACTTGTCTTTAATGCAGGTAACGAGTTGATTGTTGATTAGGAGCGTCTAACTGGTCTGTAGGAGTCAGAACTCTTAATGGTTGGTAGGGATCAGATACTGATTTCTCACTGCAAATAAATTTCTATAATTTATACAATGAGATTTTCTGGATTTTATTTTTGATATTCTATCTCTTAATGTTAAAATTAACCTACCCTTAAAATTATAGACTGGGCACTGTATGGAGCACTGTTATCCTCCGTTTGACACTGTTTTTGAGTGGTTACTATAGTTATAAAGTTCAACATGGCAGCGGCAGGCACAGTATTGGGGGAAGCAGCAACATGGTCCTATCAAAGGGACAGAAGGATGGGAAGTTTGGGAAGATTGTAGGAAACAGTTTTAGAGGGTGCTGAAAAATCTAGGACATCTGGGTGGAGTTGTGGATAGACAAAGACTTTATGACTGTTGGGTCGTATAAAGAAAAAAAGGTAAAGTGAGCAACTTCACTGTTGTATTATTTGGCCCCTCTATAGCGGTATTACAGTAGATAACTATATGACTGTATTATTAAGAAGCAAGGCACATTCTGGCAGACTCTGCTGAGCAGAGGATGAAACTGCTTTTCTCACCGAACACCAGCAGCCAAGTACGCGGCTCAGCTTGCCCCACCTATCCGAGTGGTGGGAGAGCACACTTGCTGAATACTACTACTCAGAGAATGTTATCTCCTCACACAGTAGCCCTAGGACAGCCAGGGCAAGCTGTGTACAACACAGCAAACTTTGTCAGCAGGTGTTCGAGAAGAAAGGATCCCAGACTCCTCTCCAGAAGACAAAATTAGAAGCACTAGTAACCATATTATCCTCTCATCCAGTTGTAATGCAAGCATTGAGGACAAGGGGTGGAGGGGAAGTAGAGTATAAACAACACAATAAATATATACAGAGCTTCCTTTTTAACCCACAACTTGTGAAAAGTTGGTTCAGTAGTAGCACTGCATCTCAGACGCCTTCATTTCAACTGAGATGAGCTACAATACCAGAGGTAACTCATTGACACTCTTCTTGAAAAAAGAGAAGCCATTTATTTTAACCTTGTACAAATTCTTTTTTGTAAAGTGGGCCACTCCATGCTGTTAAAATCAACTCATATATCAAATATTTTGTTACAAGACTATGTGGCTTGCTGACCATTAAAGGGAATGTGTCGTCAAAAATGACGTATTGTTTAACTCACATTTTTATGTTCAACACATTTTTTAAGAAATTTTGGTTATTTTTTTTTATTTTCCACATCACTTTCAATATTTTTTAATAATTCTTAAGTCCTGCAGTTTTCACTTTGACCACTAAGCCTAATAATAGTCTAACACTTTCTGTTCTGTACAGAAAGATTCTCAGTTGTCTGCTCATTATCAGCACAAAGAGGGTCAAACTGAAAGGAGACACCAGTGTGAATAGAAAACACAGGATCCACCAGTCACGAGAGGAGATAGTCAGAGTTCACCCTTTCACTTCCCTGCACACTGATTTCTTCCCAGGTCACAGAGCATGACTAGAAAACTCTCCTATAGAAGTGAATGGGACTGAGTCAGTCTTAAGGCGCCTGTGTGCATGAAGCTACTATAAAGCATCTCTCTGACTGCTGTTAAAGCAGTGCAAACAAGGTCTAGTGGTCAAAGTGAAAACTGCAAGACTTAAGAATTATGAAATATTGAAAGTGATATGAAAAAAACAACCGAAAATTCCTAAAAAATGTGTTTAACATAAAAATGGGGCTTAAACAATGACTCATATTTTGATGACACATTCCCTTTAAACCACGAAAAACTCTGGTCTGACACTGATATTGGGCAATGAATCTTGAATTGTAGCCTCCAACCCAATGCATCTCAAGGGTATTTGATAATGTTGAGGTTCAATGGTGGTGGTCTTTTCACCACTTCCAGCAGCGCTTGGCACTGAGCATTGTGATGTCAGGCTTGAGTCTAGGTTTTTGCTGTGGAAATCAAATCCATTAGGTTCCTGACAAACAGTTCTTATGCTGACGTTTAGCTAAAATTACCAAAACTAACAATTAGAGTGGGTGTCCGCATACTTTTGACCATGTGGTACTGGCTGTCATCCACGATCAGATGTTTTATGTCCAGTGAGACATCTGCTCATTCTCGCACTGCTGGAAAATTTCTGTGCAACATAAATAAAAGTGCTTTAGTGCATTAGATCCACTCATCCACCAACCTTATGGCTAGATTATCTATGGTTCATAAGTTTATTTTTATATGGCAGCAAAGAGTGAGAGGTGCTAAGCCCACATACACTATTCAAAGAAAGTTAGGGATATTTGTTCTTTTGGTTGAAATGTCAGGATTGACATAAGACTTCTTGACAACATTTTTAAATGAACTAAATGAGACCATCTTTTAACTTTAGAATGTACATGTCCAACTGTTCAGTGTTTCAGTACTTTTTGCACAATTTGCTGATCTCTAACAAGGAGCTTGATGGCAACATTCACAACAGGTGAATTTAAGGGATCAGTTTTAATTGAGATTTAAACAGTCCTCCTTATCACGCTGTTTACATTTCAACATCATGAGACCAAGACAACATTTTCCAATTAATCATCAGTACCTCGCCATTGCAAGGCTTCAGACGGAAGTGGCCACTGACCTTAGAGTGTCACGGAGTGTCATCAAAGATACAACAGAGATACAGAGAGAATGGAAGAGTCACAGAAAGGCTAAGAAGTAGACGTTCTTTGCCACCATCACACACTGATGACTGCTTCCTTGTAACCAATGCACTGCAGAACTGGATGATGAATACCAACTCAAGGCACATTTAAGGGAGGTCAGAGGCAACCAAGGGTCACATCAGACCATTCGTAACTGTTTACACCGTTGTGGTCTGTGTGCTAGATGACCAGCAAGGATACCTTACCACACCACCAAACACAAGTATCATTGTCTTACATGGGCACAGGACCTTCTACACTGAACGAGGAATCAGTGGTCCTCTATCCTGTTCAGTGATGAACCAGGATTCACTCTATCACTCTAAGCAGACATGATGGACATCAATGATGCTGGAGACGTCAAGAAGAGCGCTATACATCAGCCACAGATGAGACCTTTGTGGTGATGATGTTATAGTGTGGGCTGATGTGTCTAGTCAATACAGAACTGTCCTACACTTTGTGAATGGTACAGTGACAGCCTCTATTACTTGAATAACATCATTAATATAGTCATTGTGCCTCTGCGTGAACAACACAGGGCTAATTTCATCTTCATACACAACACTTCTCCAGCTCATCAAGGATGCATCATTAGCGAACGACTGCTGGAGACTACGGAACCTCAAATGGAGCAGCCTCCACGTGGGATCAGCTGATTGCCATGTGGAAGCTTGTAACTCTGTACCCCTGAACCTCAGTGATCTGAGGAGTACCCTCCAAGATGAGTGGGATCCCATGCCTCAGCAGTCAACTCCACTTGTGAACAGCATGAGACGTCATTGTCAAGCTGTAATTGATGCTCAAGGCCACATGACACATTATGGAGACATTGAAATTTTTGATTGTGTATACCTTCCACTGTTGTTGACTTTTGTTTTATTAAATTGTTTGAGAAGAGAATATCAACACTGCATGCTACCACTTAAATGGCCGACTATCAGGATAAAATATCACTGTAGCGTGACATTTTTACGTTTTCAATAAATTTTACCCGAAAGCCAAATATCCCTAAGTTTTTATGAGCAGTGTAAATTGGTAGCTCCAAGATTATTTCATATTGCCAATTTATGGCAATGTGTCCTTTACACTGTTACTAGCTGAACACATCATTATGTCCTGCCTAGTCCAAGCACCTGTTTTCAACAAAAATGATTTAGTGCCTTAGGCTTAAAATTTAGGAGTCATGGAAAATCAAAATGGTTGAGTGGATATGATCCAATTTATTGAGGATGTAGATATTTTTAGAAGAACATATGACTTTATATCACTCAAATACTCAAATGCATTTTATTTTCTGGCCCTGTTTTCACTTCATTGTGTAGAACTGTCTGATACCATGTTAGATTTTATTAAATGCTGTTGTAACCTTGAGGAAGGAAATTACCAAATGTTGGGGGATAATTCATTTTTCAAAATCGGAATGGGACCATCATCTTGACTTGTATGCTGCTAGTCTTTAGCCAGGTTAAAGACTGGGACATAGAGTAACAGCTGCTAATATTTTAACCATCAGATGCATGTTTTGCCCAGAAAGATTTTGCAAAGTTTTTAAACATTTATGCACAATTAACAGATATTCCTGTTATTTCACATAAAATGGGAGGCTTCATTTTTCATATGCCCTAGCACAATCTATCTCAGACCTGGGCATTGTAAGGTCAGCAGGCCACACCCGGCCCTCTAACTAGCTCTGACTGGCCAACATTATACATGCAACTCAGTAGTCCCAAGCGCCACTGACATCCAGACCTAGGACCGGTTAATAGGTCCCAATCGGGATTACCGCTCGCAATAACCTCTATTGGCTTTGGGGGGGGACCCCTTTGGCCCCCAAATTTGGCAATTGGCAAAACTCAAACCCAGGGCTGTGGCTCGACCTTTTAAAGGTGTATTAAGTTGTTAGTGTCCCAAAGATCTCTTACTGGACCTAGACACACATACAATTGCAGGCTTCTGCTGAGCAGAGAGCGAAGGCTCACCGGAGTACACCGCACAGACGGCATGAGAGTGTCATCATGCTGCCTGCGCAACGCGATGACTTTACGCACCTGTGCAGGAAAAAGACGGAGAACAGCGGGAGCTTCAGGGAGCGTGGAAAAGGTGAGTAGGTTCGTTTTTTTATTTTTAATGAACCTTCTCTACCTGCTGTGGGACATATAAGCTGATTATATATCTACTGGGGGACCTATATACCTGCTGGGGGACATTTAACCTGCCTACATACCTACCGGAGGACCTATGACCTACCTATATACCTACTGGGGAACCTATAACCTACCTATATACCTGCTGGGGGACCTATAACCTACCTATATAACAACTCGGCGACCTATAACCTACCTATATACCTGCTGGGGGACCTATAAACTACCTATATACCTGCGGGGGTACCTATAACCTGCCTATATACGCCTATATACCTAATGGGAGCCTATAACCTACCTATGTATCCTCTGGGGGAATATAACCTACCTGTACACCTGCTGGGGGACCTATAACCTTCCTATATACCTACTGGGGGACCTATAACCTACCTAAATATCTGCTGGGAGACCTATAACCTACCTATAAACCAACTGGGGGACCTATGACCTACCTATATACCTGTTGGGGGACCTATAGCCTGCCTATATAACAACAGGGGGACCTATAATCTACCTATATACCGTCTGGGGGACCTATAACCTGTCTATATACCCCCCTATGGGACCTATAACCTACCTATATACCCACCTATGGGACCTATAACCTTCCTATATACCCTCTGGGGAACCTATAACCTACTGGGGGACCTATAACCTACCTATATACCTACTGGGGGACCTATAACCTGCCCATTTACCCACTGGGGGCCTATAACCACTTATATACCCGCTGGGACCTTTAACTTGCCTATATACCTACTGGGGGACCTATAACCTACCTATATACATACTGTGGGAGCTTTAACCTTCCTATATACCTACTGGGGGACATATAACCTGTATACCTACCTACTGGGGGAAATATAACTTTCTGGGTGGCCCTATTACCTATAATGGAGGACATAAAACTTACTGGGGCACCCTACTACCTATACTGGCGGACATATAACTTACTGCACTGTGAAGTCGCTAACAGTCGTCAAACCGGTCTTTAAGGCCTCAAGTCCATTGATAAGAGCTTAGCAATCAACTCTGGGGACTAAAGTCGGTCGTTAAGCCGGTTGTTAAGGCCTCAAGTCAATTGATAAAAACTTAGCAATCGCTCCCTGGGTCTGATAGATATTATGTAGAACTGAGTTAAATATATTAGTCTGGCCCTCTAAAACCATTCCAATTTCTCATGTGGCCCCATGGGAAAATGAATTGCCCACCCCTGATCTATTTGTAGCATGTGTAACCACACTATGTAGTTTAATAGCAACCAAAATATGGTATTAATATGATATAGTTAATATATTAGTATATAATATAAATATAATATAATATATATATATATATATATATTGTACTTTATGTCTGCTGTTATGGTGCTCATGTCACAGGCACCTTGCATGTTATAGGTATGTACTGGCAGACTGAGGTTAAAAAAAATCAAAACATAAGGATAACAGATGAAATTCTGTAAAAGGTTAACAAAGAAAATATTACGCAAAGATTCTTGAGAAATAAAAATATTAATACAACCAATCTTACAATAACTGTAATCTCTGTCAAGTTTTCGGATTGCTACTCTAGAAGTTTATGAAACACTGGCATTGTTACTATCTGCTCTGAGGACCACATAGCGAGATTTTTCTTTAACGTATGTAGGTTTGAATTACATGCAGCTGAGAAAGCATAAAAACAGCTTTTAGCATTGATTTATTTTGGAGATCCACTGACTTTGCATGCGTGTGATATTTTGTGCCACCCATGTGCACGCTGCCCACTAGTGTGCCAATAATAGCCTACAACAGTAGTCAGCTCAGTAGCAGTAATTTGTACGTTGGTGCTTGCGGAGTACAAGGGGCAACAAAGGTCAACAGCTGTAGTCGCTGTAGGGCTTTTCTCCCTCTGTATTCGGTCGGTTGTCTATTTTAAGACATTCTTATCTTCTGTATGACCATTGGGACCAAGAGACAAAATAAAAAGGGTTTCACTAACTGGTAAACTGAAGCAACAAATAAAAGGTCTTGAGCTGAAAATATCACCCCCTCCTCAGTCTTTGCATAGCTGACCATTGACCAGCTGAGCTGACTTCCAGACTGCCCTACAGCATGTTCATTACTGCAAGGATCCCTCAAGTGAGAGTGTGGTCTTTGTATTTAGGGAAACAGTATTGATTATACCTGTCAACCCTTGTCCTCCTGGCAATGTTGATGAATGACTTATTGCTTAACATTGATTTTCAGCTCATTACAATGCGGTGACTGGATGCTAAATTTCCCAATTCTGATACCAGCTGTACACTTAACATCAGATGGTGGAGACATTACTCAATTCCTTTATGTGCAATAACCTCATGAAATTCATCTTTCCATACAAAGGAGTTAAGTAAACAAAGTCATTTTAGCCAAAGGTGAATTTTTCCACAGTTGGCATCTAAGCTCCAGCTGGCACAAATCAGACAAGGAGGTTGTAGGCTGTATTAAAGCTGGCATGTACATTCCAGAACAAAACATATTTACCCTGTCGTACCATGAAAGCACAATGTAACCCTGGGAATGCAAAAGGGAAAAGATTCCACACCATCTAAAGGGGTGAAAAAAAAGAACATCAAAGAGTTCTTTGTGTTGCTACAGTAGTCTCATCACAGGCTGGGCTACCCAGAAAGCAAGGAAAGAGGCCAAAAAGATCAGTCTGCTAACGCTTGGGAATGTCATTCCACAGCCAGGCATTTGGGCTTTCTAGATGCCAAGCTTGTACCACCAGATGGTCCAACACTCAACCAAATATAGTAACAAAGTGCAGCTAACCCTATCCGTTCTGGACATTGATATCACAGATACGATCTGGTAGAAACTTAAATTTGCAATAAAACAACATAATATATTTTTCACTTTTACTTAATTCAGGTTTTTTTTTATTTTATTATATGAATTACTGAAAAAAATGGAAAATGAAAATGTAAAAACTGCACATAATGCAGCCCATTATTGTAGCCTAGCAATAAATAGGAGCCTAATTTAAGGATGGTAAATGGGGATATTAAGAGCAATTGAAACTGTCAAGGAGGATGCATCAGGAAAGTAGATGTAAATGTCACTATCTGTGAGCAAGACTCAGAAACCATCAACAGAAACTGAATGCCAAGCAAGAAGTTTCGAGGCATTTGCTGACTCCTTCATCTCCGCAGAGTATTATATATTCACACAATTTACAGTTATTTTCATTGAAACTCGGCATCGTTAGGAATGTCATTTCAATTTCTATTGTTGTTTATGCTCCCTGGAGATATTTAAGTAACATCTTTCTTTCAAGTAAAAAAAAACAATTTTCATATAAAACACCACTTTGAAAATATTAAAAGGCAAAATGATTTGTAGAGTGTTTTAGGCAAAACTAAAAAGTTGATTTTATTGGTAACGTTAATTGCATATGAAAAGCGTGCATATATTAGCCTGAGGGAGAGTTATTTAGGAGGAGGCGATGAAGATTCCTTTGAAAAGCACAAACTATATAAAAAAAGCTTTATGTGGCCAGCTTTGACTAACATTTGTCCATCTTTTGATAAACTACAACTCTCAAGCTCATCGTAGAAAGAGAGCGATATGTATGTACGGGACTGCGCCAGTATTCTGGCGTCCTTTCAGCACGAAAACTGGCGCAGCCCTGTTCTATAGATTTATAATCAGGCGCACTCCAATATCAGGCACATTACAGAGCGCCCGCAGCACTATGTAATGCGCCAGAGATCGGGGGGCGTGCTGAAGGCATGTCGCACCACAACCGTATGATTCTATACATTTATGACGGGAGGCTGGTAAAACTGGGCGCATCACTGCTGGAACAGGTAGACCAAGTTAATAGTGGTTTACCTGAGCCTGATTTGTCGTTTTGGAGCAAGAAAGCGCCTAATCTATGATCCACATTAGAACAGGTTGCGTAGGCGCATTCTACGCTACCAATGCGCACAAAAAAATTGTCATCTGGACGGCAAAATACATACATGTTCACCAGAATGTTAAGTTTTTGCTAATTTTACGCATTGCTTTTCTTTTTAAAAAATATAAATTCTTGTATCTATGTATAAATTCAGTTGATTTTTCCGATTCTATTAGCAAATAGTGTGCTCATTCTGTCCCTATTCATTTCAGCACCAGTTCACCCAAATGTTTGGAAAAGTTCGGGTTTGGGACATCTGGAATTTTTTACTCTGACACTAACCTTAAACCTAGCCCTTATCCTGAATGTAACTGTAAGCCTAACTCAAAACTAAAGATAGGGTTAGGGCTTTTTTTCCTAGTTTTGAATGACTTCATTTTAATGTACTTCAGCCCTTCCTGTCCCATGGTGATGTCACTTCTGTTCAATGTCACTTCCAGTCCTTCCAGCACCTTAATGTGGTGTAATGCCGGAAGTGATTTCGATGAGAAGTATAACTGAATGAATAGAATGTGTGACCAAAAATATCAAAGAATGAGTAAGTTAACAAATTTAAAACTAGCAAAAAAGCCAAATCCTAACCCAGTTTAGGGTCACAATTGATTTGGACCCAATACTAAAGTTTAACACTACTTGCAAACAATGGATTACCAAATTATTATTACATTGATATTTACAAAATTTAACTATTAGAAAGACCATGTATAGTGGCTCTGTGGTTAGCATTTGATCAAGCATAGCATATGTATGGATGCCAGAGGTTTTTCTTGTACTTGTATGGCTTTCTATAGGTAATTTTGTTTCTGTGCAATTTACTTGGCTTCTATGAAATTGGCACTAACATCTGTATCTGAAATAGAGAAATATGATTGTGAGCCTCCTTTATGGCATATTTCACCAGTTGCCTTAATCTGGCACATAACATAAAACCAGAGTGGCCAACTGTCCTTACATTTCCAGAGAGTCTATAAACCAAGGGGACTTTTCCTTTCAGTGCTCTTGAATCTGGCTGTTTCAGTAGGTTATTTTTTTTTGTAACTATCATTTTACAGGTCACAGTAAATGCCGCAAAACTGTTCACAACAGTATTTTGTGCAATAGACATATACCACATATAATATTATGATTTTCTAGTTTGTCCTAAAAAAATTAAATTGTCATTTTTTTCATGTCATCCTTTAAAGAGGAATATCCAGGTAGGTAATCCTGTGCAACATGAAGAGACTCCATGTGAAGTCGTGTAGACCACGTAGTTAGGTCTTGGCTGAGAGCAGGAGACTGAAGTTTTACTAAAATGTTAATATCATTATAATTGATGCTTTTCAATTCTCTTAAATTCTACAGAATCAAACACTCAGGTTAGTTTATAAAGATCAAATTAAAAGTCCCATATATCTATTAAAGCAAGCTATAGCTTTTCGGACACGTTGACAGCAAGGTGTCCAGTATGGAATGGGAAGTTCTGAGACATGAATACTACAAAATAGTTACTGCTTGTACTGCAAGAGGTCATTCATACTGGGATTGCCTAAAAACAGACAACTTCCTTTTTAAAGGAAAAGCCCCATATACTGGGTAGTGTTCTGACCATTTCATATACAGTGGTTCCTCAAGTTACAATGGCCTCAGACAGAATATTTTCACCATAGAATAGTCTATGGGACATTGTATTTTGAAAATACACTAAACATGCAATGTCACAGACACGGATGATCTGCGACACATAGGATTGTATATTGTAAAGTGCTGCGGAATATGTTGGCGCTATATAAATAAAGATTATTATTATTATTATTAATAAAGACAAATATGTACATTTTACTTGTAAAACATCTCTATTAGTGAGGTGCAGACAGCAATTGGCGGTCTAGTAGTACCTATTTACAGTACAATGTTGATGGTCTTACTGCTAGACAGTTTTGATAAATGAGGTCCACCGTGTATAAAGTACATAACACAAAAAAGCTCTTATCCTCAAAACTGAAAGTGATTTCTGGGTTTCCATCAGATCTTCTTAGTTTCTTCATATAAGGGCTTCGTATTATTTGCTTCGTGTATTTTTAACCTTAACGGGTTACGTTGGGTGAAATATTAGGGGCTTCGAAAACAATGATAAGTTTTCCATAGAGTCATGTTTCAAGTTACAACAGTTACCATTTTCAACAATTGTTCTGGAACCAAATAATACTGTAATTTGAATGACCAGTGTATATCGTGTATATAATATAAAGCGCGTGATGTTCTACAGTATAAGATAAGCAGGCCATGAACAGTGGGCGTTTGTTTCTTCTCGGAGATAAATTTCTTGGCGATCATTTGCAACTGAAATATGATCGTCCTGGAACAGGATGAATATTTAAAATGAGCATAACATTCCATATAAATGTATTAAGAGAAACGTGAGCATCCAGCAACAAAGGCATTATTCTTAACATGAGGCATGCTAATGACATGTAATGAGGTTGACAGAACACATTGTAGGGTGCATTGTGACACATCTTATGGATGGATGTCTCCGTTCCTGCTGTCTGCTCCACATTTTTCTTCCCCTAGACAGTCCTTCTTGGATATGCTAAAATTCCCTGAGAAGGATGTTGGAGTCACAAGAAATGGGAAAGAATCTTAAGCAGACACATGAGCTACTCTCTGGACAGACTTGTAAAAATGTACAGTTTGGAGCCATAGAAAACAGCTCAAGGTACATGATAAAGCATTGTTTCTGTACAGTACACACAGGACATGTAACATGACAGAAATGATCTATGTATTATCTAAGGATTATGCTTTCTGGCCACAAGACAGGTATTTCAGTTTTAAAGTTTATGATGTCCAAAAGAAACAAAGAAACACTGGCTCTGATTCACTAAAGTTCTTCCTGAGGTTTAGTTTTAGCAGATGGCTTTATTTATGTTTGTGGTTTCTAATAAACTATTTGGGATCTTTATAGATATTATGCAGCTTTTATTTTACAGTTTTTTATTATACTAATACACAGTTGTGCTCAAAAGTTTACATACCCCGGCAGAATTTTTGCTTTCTTTGCCTTTTTTCAGAGAATATGAATGGTAACACAAAAACTTTTTTTCCAATCATGGTTAGTGGTTGGGTGAAGCCAGTTATTGTCAAACTACTGTGTTTTCTCTTTTTAAATCATAATGACAACCAAAAACATCCAAATGACCCTGATCAAAAGTTCACATGCCCTGGTGGTTTTGGTCTGATAACATGCACAGAAGTTGACACAAATGGGTTTGAATGGCTACTAAAGGTACCATCTTCACCTGTGACCTGTTTGCTTGTAATCAGTGTGTGCGCATAAAAGCTGAGTGAGTTTCTGGGATCCAGACAGACTCTTGCATCTTTCAGCCAGCAACTGGCGTTTCTGGATTGTGATTCATGGGGAAAGCAAAAGAATTGTCAACGGATCTACGGGAAAAGGTGGTTGAACTGTATAAAACAGGAAAGGGATACAAAAAGATATCCAAGGAATTGATGACGTCAGTCAACAGTGTTCAAACTGTGATTAACAAATGGAAAATCAGGGGCTCTGTAAAAACCAAACCACGGTCAGGTAGACCAACAAAAATTTCGGCCACAACTGCCAGGAAAATTGTTTAGGAAGCAAAGAAAAATCCACAAATAACATCAGCTGAAATACAGGAATCTCTGAAAACTAGCGGTGTGGCTGTTTCAAGATGCACAATAAGGAGGCACTAGAAGAAAAATGGGCTGTATTGTCGAGTCACCAGAAGAAAGCCATTACTGTGCAAATGACACAAAGAATCTCATCTACAATACGGCAAACAGCACAGAGACAAGCCTCAAAACTGCTGGAAAAAGGTAATTTGGAGTGATGAGACCAAAATCAAACTTTTTGTCTCCAACCATAAACATTACATTTGGTGAAGTGTTAACAAGGCCTATGATGAAAGGACCATTCTTACTGTAAAGCACGGAGGTGGATCGCTGATTTTTTGAGGTTGTGTGAGCTACAAAGGCACAGGAAACTTGGTCAAAGTTGAAGGAAAGATGAATGCAGCACGTTATCAGCAAATGCTGGAAGCAAATTTGCACTCATCAGCTGGAAGCTGCGCATGGGATGTACTTGGACGTTCCAACATGACATTGATCCAAAACACAAGGCCAAGTCGACCTGTCATTGGCTACAACAGAACAAAGTGAAGGTTCTGGAGAGGCCATCTCAGTCTCCTGACCTCAATATCATTGAGCCACTCTGGGGAGATCTCAAGCGCGCAGTTCATGCAAGACAGCCCAGGAATTTACAGGAACTGGAGGGTTTACCATCTGAGAAAATAAAGAGCCTCATCCACAACTACCACAAAAGACTTCAAGCGGTCACTGATGTTAGAGGGGCTAATACACGGTATTAAGAACTGGTTATTTGGATGTTTTTGGTTGTCATTATGATTTAAAAAGAGAAAACACAGTTGTTTGACAAGAAATGGCTTCACCCAACCACGAACCATGAGTGGAAAAAAAGTTTTTGTTTTATCATTCATATTTTCTGAAAAAAGGCCAAGAAAACAAAAATTCTGCCGGGTAATGTAAACTTTTGAGCACAACCGTAGTTGTGATCAGCACTTCAGCCAGAAAAAGATTTAGAGATCCCCTCAGAGGGAAGAACAAATTGGGACATTTATGAAAGAATTATCCCACATCAGCACAACAAAAGATCTCTGGTGAAATTGGATGTTTATGCAAAAATAAAAAAATATTACATTTACTCATATTTAAAGAACATTATATTGTAGGAAGGGGTTGTCCCCTTTTTATTGTTTTTATTTATTATACACATAAAAGGAAATATTAGAACTTTCTAATACACATATATTTAAAATTTGTCTCTTATACCTCATTGATACCAAAATAGTAGGTACCTTTTTAGAAAAAAAGATGTTATAGCCCACATTCCTTTCCTCATAATTGCTCTCATAGAGTAACTGTATGGACTAAACATGACATCATGTGATCCACCATACATCATATGACCTCCTAGTATCCAGGTAACAGTAGTGCATTGAGGAGCAGAACTTCTCCAGTGTTACTACCTCCAGCAGCATCTTATCATGTGACTACCACACAGGTCATGTGACCCTGGTATCCAGGTAACAGTAGTGTATGGGGTAGCAGAACTTCTCCATTATTACAACCTACAGCAGAGTCTTATCATGTGGCCACCCCACAGGTCATGTGACCTTCTAGTATCCAGGTAACAGTAGATTATTGAGGAGCAGAACTTCTCCATTATAACTACCTCCAGCAGCCTCTTATTATGTCCGTCAGTGTCTGTGGAGAAGACATCACAAATTTTTATCTCCGTTTCATCTTTATGCTTTGTTTACTTTATTAAAAATTACATGACAGTGTTTCCTGTAGACAGTTAGAGGTATTTTTATTTATTTATTTTTTTTTACTGTTAACTTTATTAACATTCCATAGAGAATCAGCATATGTACATACAGTATAGTTGAAGCCGGAATAAATTAATAATTGTGATAATACAATTATTCATATTCAGTTACCAAATAGCCATATAACCCTGCTCCTAAGTGAATTCCAGGAGGTCACACTTACATGGCTTTTTAGTCCATACAGTTAGTCCATGGGAGCCATTACTGTGAACAGGAATGTGGGATCTACCATTTTATTTTGTATGGATAAGTGCCTACTACATTGGTATAAAAGAGGTATGGGCACAGATTTTTTAATGCATGTACAAAATATTAGAAAATAGCACGATTTCCTAATATATACATATGAAATATAAACAATAAAAAGTGGACGACCCCTTTAAGCAGGGTTACTTTACTTTTAAGCATCGTCAGGGATAAGGAGAAAATTTGACAACCTTCCATTCATGTTTAAAAAAGGAAAACAGTTCTTTTTACTAATGGATGAATTAGCTGCCCTTATACTGTACAAGAAGAACCACATAATAGAGAGTGAAAACAGGGCAACAGTCCACAGGACACCACCATTTAATTAAGCCCTGATAAACGCCCCCAAACTGGTCGAAACCGCTCATTTTATGGCCGTGTTCACACGGCTTATTCCCGACGGATTTGTGCGCCGTATTGAGCACACAAATCCGCCGTGAATATGGGGTGGGACGGGGGCGGGGCCGGAGCGCGGCGGCGGGGGCGCCGCTCCGGCCCCATAGACAATGCATTGTTTACGGCGCGTCCGCGCCGTAAAGAATGTGCATGTCACTTTCTCCCCCCGCGGCGGATTTGCCGAGCGGGGAGGAGCGACGGGTTCCACTGTTCTCAATGAGAGCAGTGGATTACCGTAATTGCTGCCGCGGATTGGCGCCGTACTGAAGCGCAAATCCGGTGCGCAGTTTATAAGCCCTGAATAAGCCGCCAACTGGTGAACGCTCATTTTAAGGCATGGGGCTACACAAGCCCCACCCTTTTGTAGGCAGTTATGGGCCATTTGTTGGGCAAACCTGACTTAAGGGTCCCCACCACCCACCTGCCTTCAGTCCTATCTCCAACTCCAACAGTATAAAAGTTTGAATATAAAGTTTCAGAAGAGGTGATTATGCAGCTTTCAGTAACATTTGTCACTAAGGATCAATGCTTCATTGTCATATCTACACTGCTAAGAAATCTGGTAATTGAGCTTTCATGTTTAGTGCCATAAGGAAAGAGGGATAAGCAGCTTCCAGACACCGCTAGCAAACATTTATCTCCTAATGGAGAAAACAAAAAAATCAGTTACAATGCAGAATCTTGTTTCCCCCAACAGCAGACACCAGGAGACTGCAAAGCTTTCCTTACACGTATTAGATTGTTACCAAATTCTGCTATAGTCATTGTGATCTGATGACAGGTATCTAATGGTTATGACACTGCTAATATGGAGGAGACAGCCCCTTATCTGCCTAGAAGCCTCCACTAAGTATGAGCATCTCATGATTCGTCTTTAATGAATTTTTACAACCCATTGAGGTAAGGCTCCAAAATTATGATAAGGAACCCATACATGTCAACTAGTATAAATTATATTCCATGGCAAGTAATCCAAGCAATAGAAAAATAATAAATAACATTATTTCTCCCATCCCCAATGTGGTTTTATTTTTTACAGAAACTTGTTTATAATGATCTATTATTTTATTTCAAAGGATCTGCTTCCCTAAAATAAATTTACAAAGCATGTATAGATCATGACCCAAAGGATGACCCTATGTGCAGACCATGACAGTTGTGATGATGGGAAGGAGTAGTAGCCTCCAGAGTAAGGAAGTATCACACTGAGATCACGCTCCATTCTGGGAAGGATGTGAGGCTCGTCTCATCTTCATCTGCCTTTGCAGGGTAAGAGGTCATATGTCTTTATTTTTCCATTCTATTGTTAATTTTTAACAAGCAGAGTGGTCTGATTTGATTTGCTCTTCTCATTGTTCCCCTGAGGTTACGTTTTATATAGTCAGTATTGTCAGTAGGATGTGCTCTCGACAGCAATTAGAGATTACATTTTCACAAATTTCAAAAATAAAATGGAAGCACATAGGTCTGCAAATCGCTAAAGAAATATTCTATTTCCATTGAGGGAACATCTCTGGTGGCCACAAAGCTCAGGAGAACATTTCACATGGCTGGAGGGAACTGAGACGTAAAGCCAGGTTTTCTTGCAAAAATTTTTAAAGTAGGAACCAGGAGAACTAGTAAGAAGACATGTTACAAAAACCCAAGTTTCGTTAAAGTTTACGATATCCCACAATTACAAAAGACAGGCTTTTTGCATTTTGGAAGAAGAAGAGTAGAATTGTATATATTATGTCAACCTTTAGTACAACATGTAATATGAAAATACTAAGGCTTCAAATGAAAACCCAAATATCAGCGTTAATATTAGGCAGCTGGAGGGATATCACATAATGCATGCGTTCAGTACAAGCCTGATCCTCCCTAATTACTAAGGATGTGGTTACTGGTCAAGACATAGAAGTTAACAACTGACCTTACTAGCCCCTACATCCTCCAACTTCATAAAAGGGTAGTAATAGAGACTGCAGTGACATGGCTAATTGGCGGAAGCACCAAACGATAGCCGAAATCACAGTCGACCGTGCAAATGATGTTCAAATTGTGACTGGATGTGCTAGTTAAGCTGATAAAAAAATCTCTGGCTTGGAAGGCCATAGTATACAGTTGAAACCAGAAGTTTACATACACTATATAAAAAGACACATATGTATGTTTTTCTCAATATCTGACATGAAATCAGAATAAATCTTACCCGTTTTAGGACAATTACGATTACCAAAATTAATTATTTTTGCCAAAAGCCAGAATAATGAGAAAGAAAGCATTTTTAATACTTTCTACAAAGTCAAAAGTTTACATACATTTCATTAGTATTTGAAAGCATTGCCCTTAAACTGTATGACTTGGGTCAAACATTTTGGATATCCTTTCACAAGCTCCTCACAATAATTCTTAGGAATTTTGGCCCATTCCTCCTGACAGAACTGGTGTAACTGAGCCATGTTTGTAGGTCGTCTTGCTTGTACCTGCCTTTTCAGCTTTCCCCATAAATTTTCAATAGGACTGAGATCAGGGCTTTGTGATGGCCACTCCAAAACCTTGACTTGGTTATTCTTAAGCCACTTTGTAACCAGTCTGGCAGTATGCTTCGGGTAATTGTCCATTTGGCAGACCCATTTCCGCCCAAGCTTTAACTTCCTGGCTGATGTCTTGAGATGTTGCTTTAGTATTGCCACATAATCTTCTTTCCTCATGACTCCATTTATTTTGTGAAGTTCACTTGTCCCTCCTGCAGCAAAGCAACCCAACAACATGATCCTGTCACACCCATGTTTCACAATTGGGATGGTGTTCTTAGGCTTCCAAACTTTTCCCTTTTTCCTCCAAACGTAACAATGGTCATTTTGGCCAAACAGTTAAATTTTAGTTTCGTCAGACCACAGGAAATGTCTCCAAAAATGTAGGTCTTTGTTCCTGTGTGCATTTGTAAATATAAATCTGGCTTTTATAGGCTTCTTTTGGAGTAATGGCTTCTTCCTGGCAGAGTGGCCTTTCAGCCCATGTTAATACAGTACTTGTTTCACTGTGGATAATGACACAATCTTACCAGCTTCCTCCAGCATATTCACAAGGTCTTTTGCTTTTGTTCTTGGGTTGATATGTCCATGTTGGACTAAAGCATGTTTATTTCTGAGACAAAGAACCCGGCTCCTTCCTGAGCGATATGATAGCTGAACATTCCCATCTTCTTTATACTTGCATATAATTGTTTGTACAGATGAACAGGGCTCCTTCATGCATCTGGAAATTGCACCTAAGGATGATCTAGACTTGTGCAAGTGCACAATTCTCTTCCTGATATATTTCTTTAGCATTTCCTACGATGTTACACACAGAAGCAGTGTGTTTCTGGTGTAATTTAAAATGCATACGCAGGTGTGTCTCTAATTAACTCAGATGTTGCTAATAAATTAGAAACTTCCAAAGACATGACTTCATCATATGGGCTGTCCCAAATGGTTTAAAGGCATAGTAACCCTAGTATATGTAAACTTTTCACTTTGCAGAAAATAATAAAAATGACTTAAAATTTTTTCTCTCATTGTTCTGGCATTTGGAACAATAATTTTGGTAATCCTAATTGACCTAAAACGGGTAAAGTTTATTCTGATTTCATGTCAGATAGTGAGAAAAACATGCATATGTGTCTTTGTATATAGTGTATGGAAACTTCTAGTGTCAACTGTGTACTACATTAGGCTATGTTCATATGACATAATTTTCAAGTGTATTCAAACATGTATTAATAACCACGTATATAGTTTCTCCCATTGTTTTTAATGGGAGTATGTTGCTTACATGGTGACTTGCAGTGTATACTTTTACCAGTGCAGAATTCAAAGCCATGTCATGTGAAAAAAAGGAGTTTTCACTTTTTTTTCTGTCTTCTCTATGCATATTTATTGCTTAAAACATGTTAAGAGCCAAGATGCAAATTAGCCCTATCGGATGGGACTTGTCTGAGTCCTAAAATGTGGTAAAATCCATGTAAAAAATAATAAAAATAAAAATATGCATCAGAAATCTGATGTTGCTCTTGGAACTTCTGCTGCATATTACAGGGTGTATTTTTCTGTGGACAGAATTGGTCCTTGGGAACATAGCCTTACATGGACAACCTATTGACTCCTAGGGGCACAATAATGCCCTAGTTCCTCTCTGGTGAAACTAAAGGGGAATTATACTCTTGCTCCATGGTTTCCACGCAGATTACCACTGATCAGTGGTTGTCATAGTGGTGGGAGATGTTTAGGGAACCATTCTAGACAAAAAAGTATTGTAAAAAGTGGACAATCCCTTTAAGTAAAAACTCAGACAATATGAAATTTGCTGACCCATTTCTCTTCTCTTCTAAACCATACACATGACAACAAAGAAATAACAAATTCCTTTTTTTGGTTTTGTTTAACATTGGCCAGTTTCCTCAGGAGTATAGAATTATTTCTGAACTACCTGTGGAGAAGATACCCTTGTGTAGTTATCTACCTCCAGCAATGTACTCCCTGGATATGGAAATCTCTAATAGAGTCTTAGTAATTAGAGGGTTTTCTCCCCTCCGAGTGCATATCTTTTGCTTACCTAAGGCACCACCTGCATAGCAATGTATGTGTCTTAATAGACAGGCAGTCAATAAGCAGAGTGAATCTATTACAAAACACATAAAAGAGGTAGTAATTACAAAATTATTCATATTTCACTGCTTGAAGGATGAGTTCATTGGGAATGTGAAGGAAATCACTGTAACAGTGCTGAACCCTGGTAAAAGAAATGTGTTACCCCATGTAACTGTTTAGGATATAATCGCCACCATTCAAGCCACACTACAGTATCTAAAGTAGACAAAGGATGGGTGGAGGGGAGGCCGCAAGAAGGGATCCTGGGCAAGGTCACATAACCACAGGGAGTCATCAGTCAAACAGTCAGCTGCTGTGGATTTAGCTCTGTCCTTGTTCCTTGTGTCATTAGCAAAAGCCAATACTGTAGTTAATAGAAGCAGTGGCAGGACATTCTGCTCTCATCATTGTCTCCACATTCCACAATTAATAAAGAGACGAATGAAGAATTTGGGGATTTAGTGGGCCTCATTAAAAGATTCTTAGGAAAGATTTTGATGTGACATCAATTGTTAGTCGGACTCACTCCACTGCCTGTACCTTTAAATTGCCTCCTGGGAGGTAAAATAACCTGAATGTACCATAAACCGTACGTATGGTAAATATATTACCAGTGCCTTATGTCCTATATTCAAGCTGTGCAGTAATGGGGACATTTTTCAGGTTGTAGAAATGATCGTCACATTATTTTTTTAATTCTTATATTTTTATTTAGGGGACATTTTTTTGCACATTAGGGGAGATTAATTATGTCTTAAACTAGTGTAACACCTTTTTCTTTGAAAAAACGCACATTCTTAGGTTCAGTTTTGAATGTGATTATTTTAAATCTGAAAGTTAATAGAGAAATATAAAACTCACTACATACATTGCTTTTTTTCTTTGTGCCGTTTTTCTGAAAACTGAGTAAAATTGTTTTGTCTTTATTAAGGCAATTTGTAGCATTTTTCCTCCAATAGACTTCCATTTGCTTTGTTTTCTTGACGTGAAAAAAATATGAGAAAGTGTGTTGCATTTTTGTGGTGTTTTCCAGGCTTATAATTTCTGCAATGGACCACATGATTTGTGATGGAAATAAATGCACCAGAAATGCACAAGAAAAAATCCCACTATACCAACACCAACATTACCAATAACACTACTAGATTAGGACCAGATAATACCGCTAGAACATGAATGAATAATACCACTATACTATTACTGAATAAAGATCCAGATGCAAAGACCAATATTACCGCCATACAGTGACCATAGAGTGGTATATACCAGTGTACACAGACACTCTGCTGACATATGAGTGATTATAGTGCAGTTACATCCATGGACTCACATATGATGTTTTCTCTGATAGGAGTCATTTTCTTATCTTCTTTATCTGTTTCAGATCACCATGATGACTTCTCCCAGCCACAAATATATTAAACTCCTCACTTTTCTAGCATCTTTCTACCTGTTCCTACCTCTGTACAAACTTCTAATAGGGTGATTATGGATTATGGCATGATTGGCAGGGGTTGTATTTGTTTTGGCATTAGAATGCATAACACAATGGTAGAAGAGAAAGGGCGGGAGAACTGTTACAGGCCATAGGGAAGAGGCACAAACTCTTACCGGAATAGGTGGGAGCAAAGGACCAACCCACTTGAAATTATTCTGCAGCTATGGCCTGTAACCCCCCAGAATCAAATTTTGCGACCTCAATTCCATAACTTGCATCCCTAGCAGATCAGTCACAGGTATCACCTTCAGGGGTTGTATTTTAATACTGCCATGCTTTTCTAATGTTTCTTTTTTCCCCACAGATTCACCCGTTGGACTATGATGGACTTACTGGACTAAATCGGACGAGTGTTGAATACAATTCTTTAATAAAATGGTCAACCAGTGATGTAGTCAGGGAGTGTTTATTTAAATAAAGTATTTTTTGTGTTGTATTGGTGTGGTTTTTTTTTACATTTTAATCCAGTGTTAGTAATAGAGGTATCTGACAGACACCTCTTAATTATTATCTCTGGGGCTTGGTATCAGTCAGCGGTATTTTTTTTCATACTAAGGCTGACACTAACTCCCTCTCACTATTACCCCAGTACCCAATGCCCCAGGGATATTGGGAAGAGCCGAATAACCGTCAGAAGCAGACTATCAAATGTGGTGGTCAATTTCTGGGGTAGCTGCAGGCTACTGTTTTCAGGATGGGAAGGAACTAATATCCATGGGTCTTACCATCTTGATAGTATCAGGCTGCAGCGGTCAGTTTTACCTTGGCTGGTTTTGAGGAATGGGAGGGAACCCACATCATTTTCTTTTAATTAATGATTTATTTATTGATCAGAGAAGAATATCTATTTATAGGCTTTCAATAAATAAATAATTAAAAAAGTTTTAGGTTGATAGGTAAGCAGGAAAATCCCCAGGTAGGTAGGTAGTCCTCAGCTAGTTAGGTTAGTAGTCGATAGTTAGGTAGATATTCCCCAAGTAGATAGGTAGGCCCTGATAGATAGGTTGGGCCAACAGCATCTATATTTCCCCTAATAGTGAAAAAAATATTAAACTCACCCTTCCTGTCCCCCCGACGAGCAGAAAGTCAGCTGCTGTGGGTGGATCTCAGGGTAGGTGACATAATGATGTGACGCCATTATTCAGGCTGCATCAGGATGCATGCCTAAGTCCTACAGGGCTAACTGATAGGGTAGGGAACTGGTGGCTCCCTGCTCCGCCAAAGGCTTTAACTGTTTGTACATTCAAGAACAGTTAAATAAGCAGAGGATTGAAGGCATATGCCGTTCGGTGTGCCCTCAATTTCCGGGACAAACCTCTAAATACCTGAGACTGTTCATTGGTACAGTATTCTGCGCTGCCAGGCCAAACCCCCTGGCCAGCAGGACCCATATCAGCCACTGTGGCTTCTATGGTGGTAGTTTCACCACTGGAAATAAACTGGAAAGAGCACCAAAGAAACTATTACATAAAATAAAAAATAATTCCATGGCATTTTTTTTACAAGGCCAAAATATGCCATAAATGTCTGATAGATGTTGGTCCCAAATTGCAACTAAGTAGGTGGATGCACATGCACCGCTCTTTCCATTTACTTCTATGAGGGTTCAGTAGTGTCCTCTCCATCCACAGCTGCCTTGGCAAAAAGCAGGACAGGGTGTGGAGAGAATTTGAAAGGGGCTATGGATCTCTGTTTGGAGGTGCATTTACCAAAGGTTGGACCTGCGTCTGTTAGACATTTATAGTATAGCTAGATCTTTAAAATGCATTCCTTTTTAATTTTATTTTTTCATTTTAGGAAGAGCCATTAAATATGGTATAACACTGCTTTCAATTCTTAAAGATGAAGCATGTGGCTGACATATATTTGCAGTAACACTTTAGCACAATGTACTGTATGTGTGCTATAATTTGGTACATTAATAACTCTCGTCCTTTTCTAGACCCTTTATAAACTCTCCAGGCAAGCATAAAAGTGTCAAAAACATGCATAACATGGCACCTGCCTTGTACTCCACTTTTTGGCTCAATGTGACAGAACTCTGTAAATGATACCCACTGCATTGTTTAAGTTTTCAGGTCCAATACATTTTTAACAGATTGACAATGATTAATGACAGGTTGTCAACAAAATTGCATTCAAAATTCTTGGTGTTAATCAAATATTCTGCTTTGGGCACCGTCCACAAACCGCTCATTTTACTGGGGAAGCCATGGCCAGCCTAGTATATCACCTGTGTCGCAGCCGCTGCACTTTAAATGTAGTATTACATCATGTATATTCGCTACCTTCTGAAAATTGTCTTCCAGAAAATTTTTTTTTAAAGCTGTGCCCCTTTAAAGGCCACACCTCCTTTCACTAGTCCCATTTCTTTTTACAGGCCCTGGCTCACATTCATAAATCATAATTGCTACAGAAAAACTCTTTTAAAAAATCACAATATTTTTTATTTGTGTAGATGAATTTGTATAAGGGCTGTTTTGGTACCAATCTGGGCTACATACGAGTTTTTCATCACTTTTTATTCTACCTTTTGTGAGACTGGTTAAACGGAAAAATGCTTGCATGGTTTTTAATGTTTATTTTTGCAGTGTTCATTGTATGTAATTAAGTAACATACGATTGAGGAAGCGTTTGAGCAAAACGTGCGTCGGGGTTTGGCTCCCCTCCACACGTGGGTGGCTGGTTGGCTAAGTATGTTTTATATTGCATTAGTTCTTATATGTTTGTACTTCTTTGCCTAAATGTATTTTCTTCAGCTTATTTACTCATAGATGGTGGAGAGTAGTAGTCTTTTTTTGTTGAGTGGTTTGTGTATATTTTATTTTTTTGTTAGGTTTTTATTGTTTCACTGTTATTGTTTTGTATTATTTGTTGTAATAAAGATTTAATTGATTTTTCTATAAGGCTGTTGTTGGTATTTGTTCTACAAAATAAAGGGCCATATGTATGAAAAATGTCTAGGTCTAAAACTCACTTTTTTACCCATAGCAACCAATCAGAGCGCCCCTCTCATTTTTTCAGAGCACTTTATGAAAAGAAAGGGGTGCTCTGATTGGTTCCTATGGGCAACAAAATGAGTTTTAGACCTACACAGTTTTCATACATGTGGCCCAAAGTGTTTTTTATTGGGGAACAAAATGGGATGTATTTTTGTGTTTTGTTTTTTGTTTTATTTAAATATTTTATTGTTTTATATATTTAAAAAAAAATTATTTGATTGTCTTTTACTATTTTTGCCCCACCATGGGACTAGACAATGCGATTACTTGATTGCTTTTATAATACATAGTAATGCATTCCTGCATGGCTATGTTGTGTACTTGTGACAAGCAGCCTGCTAAATCCTATTTCCAGCAAGGCCTTATCAGCATTGTCTAATGGCAGAACCATTATTTAACCTCATGTTTTGGTTGTTGGGGTGCCGATGATTTACAAAGAGAGCCCTCATTATCTGTCAACCACCTAAATGCTGTGGCTGCTATTGCAGCATTTAGGGGGTTAAAGAGTCAGGATCAGAGCTAGCTCTGATCCCTTCCATTGCATGGGAAGCCTAGCTGTATATTACAGCCACCATCCACTGTGGATAGAGATTCTGTGCCTGCACAATGGTTCCTGAGAGGTTTGCTAACTTTTTGGGGTGTCCGAAAGGATTCCCCTTTTTTTCTAGGAGTTTCTATTATTTTCTGGCAAAGTTGGCAAGTAAAACATAGTATGGCCATTATGTAAAATTAAGGATGGCTACAGAACCGGGCCACTCATACAGGGCAGCTCTATGTCCTGGCTCATACAGGGACATCTTAAATGGGGGACTCCCCTTTATGATGCCCTATTGACAGGGATTGTCTTTAAGGTACAGCCCCTTTAACTTTGAAAATGATGTTTTTTAACCAGTCAAACCTTCTGTCTACAAAGCACCGGTTTATTTCTGGCTTTTCAGAGGATTCAGCATTTAGAATCCGCTAAAAATCCATCTGTATCCAGTGCTGTGTAGACCTCAATAGAAAAGCCGTGCTTTAATCTACACAGCACAGGTGTTCTTCTGAAGCTGCTGGCCGTCTGGATGAAGACAGAACACGTTCTATCCTCCGCCGGATTCCCATCAGATTCCCGTAGCCTCAATATATGGAGCCGCCTGGAATCTGAATTACGACCACTTGTTTTATGCAAAAAACATGGTATGGCCAAGTTAAAGGGGTTGTCTCATTACAACGATTCATCCTACCTTAGTCCCGCTTTCTTGGTTTCATTTTGAGTTCAGGGGCGTGTTTATTGGCTTCTACTAGGCTGCAGTAGAAGCCAGGTCTGAAGCTATAGCGACCAGTGCTGGCAGCCTATCAGGAGAGTGTAAACAGGTCTGTAGCTATAGCGACCTGAGAAGCTGATGCAGCCCATTACAAGAGGGGATATCTAGGAATAGGTAGGACTCTGTTAATGGACATATATTGCAAAGTGACTTGCTTTTGCAAGGTCTTTAACATAAAAAGCAATCCCTGTAGTGAGACAACCCCTTTAATATGTGTACACAGAGTCTCCAAGTACTATGGAGCTATGGGGACTCTGTGTATTTCCAATAACACTCTGTTGGGTGCCTTATTTATGGAGCTAAGCTCTTCTAAAGGCAATGCTCTGTTACATGTCATCTAATGGAACTTGTCACACTTTTTTGATACATAATATCTCAGAAAAAAAACTTTATATGCCTCCATATGAAATTGGAGTCACTAAAACTGTATTACTGTATGTTATGAAAAAAAAATATTGTGTATTTTAGTATATTCATGTTTTAAGGGGGTGGTGGGCTATATCTATATATTAGTTAGAACCATACATTTCTCCATACAGATTTTGCTATATAACTCCTATCTTTTGTAGGCAGTCCATGTCTTCAGTAAACAGATGGCATATATTAACTTTGAAATGATTACACGTTTGCCATAGTAGGAAACCATAAACTAAACCTATGATCTATTATTAAATATGAAATCCCCTCCACCCCCAGGAGGATAAATGGAAGTACATACATTTAGATTCGGGAACCCCATTAGTGTTACCATGACAACCTGATGATAATGTAATGTAAAGTTACAAAAGACAGTCAGCAATCAGAGCGAGAGTAAACCTTCCGCAACTTTAGCACCAGCCAAACACCAGGGGCCCCTTGGTGAGAGGATTAGTGGGTGGGTGAGGTATATAGGCCTCTAACACATTCCTCTTAATAAATAGCTTCAGCTGGCTTACACCATGGGCAAGTGTATCACAAAACAATTCAGCTTTTTTTCCTGCAAAGCAGCTCAGCTTAAAAGGCAAACATAGTTGAAAAGCTCCTATAAAAGGAGGAATTGAAAGATTTTTATTGCATTAGTTTGAGGTTATAAAACATTATTCTAAGGAGAGTAATGGCATAGTGGCAGGGCGCGGGGCTCAGCGGGCGCTAGAACACTATGCACTTGTGTACAGGAGGAAATCATTCACAATGCAAACATTACCCAATATATTTTCTACTGCTCATTCCCATAACACTACTTTCTAATGAAGTCTGTTCAGAACTTTCATCAGGGCCTGCTGCTTAAAGGGCCAGTGCTGTGACTATTGAGATTGCAGAGCTTGGTTTAATACAAAACAGACCAAAAATACTAAGAGAGCCTTGCAGATCTTTAACAAATAGAAAGCTCCCATTAATGTATTAGTAAAATGTCCCATAAATGATCAGTAAAGGGATATATACCCATCTCAGCGATTTTGATCTCTGCTGCAGAACACCACCATTAATGTTTGCTGCTCCACAGGCAGAATACAGGTTTCTAGCAGCCTGTACTCTTTAGACTGGACACTTAGGCCATGTTCACACGGCTTAAAATGGGCCGTATTTCGGTCCGTAATTACGCGCCGAAGTAAAGCAAGAACTATGGATTACGTCTCCTCTCGCTGCTCGGCGAATACGCCGAGGGGGAGAATAATGACATGTCACTTTCTAGCGGCGTATACGCGCCGCTAGCAATGATTGTCTATGGGCCGGCGAAGTGCTGGCCCCCCGCTCCGCCCGGTCCACACGCGCATAACCTGGCGCGGCCCATGTATGAGAACAGTCTAGGTCTAAGACGTTCTTTGTTGCCCATAGCAACCAATCAGAGCGCCCCTTTCATTTTTCCAGAACACTATGTGAAATGAGAGGGGCACTCTGATTGGTTGCTATGGGCAACAAAGTGAATGTTAGACCTAGACAGTTTTCATACATGTGGCCCTTAGCTGTGAGTCACTAGAGTTAAGATTTGCCGCCTGTAATTAATATATTGTAGCAGGATACCAGGCTAGGCTTACACACAGGGCAGCCACAAGCAGCCAAAACCATGCCCACATGCTTTCAAACAGAGTGTTCAAATGGGTGTATGACATGTTTGTTTTAGTAAATATAATAATATTAGTTCTTTATTAGAAAAATACAGATTTGGGATTTGCAACCTTACCCAGTGTTGGACTAACGTCCTTGGAGCTCACCAGTGAAGTTGATTCTTTGGGACCCACCAGTGGAGTTGATTTTTGGGGCCTACTAGTGGAGTTGATTCCTAGGTCCCATTTAATTCTTGGGGCCCACCTGTGGGCCGCGGGGGTGGTGGTGGTGGTGGGCTGCTTTTCTCCACGATGAGCGGAGAAAAGCCCTCCCCCTTCACATTCACATGCACAGATTCCGTCCGAAAACCGGACGGAAGAATGTGCTTGCAGAATGTTTTGCGGGCGGCCCGCGGGCGGAAAAACCGCCGGGCGGAAAACCCGTGCAGTGGGGACTGCTGCACGGGTTTTCCATAGGAGCCTGTTATGCAAATTTTTGTCCGTTTTTTCAGGTGGTCTGCAAAACCGCAAACCATCTGAAAAGCCAGCCGAAAACCCGTGCCGTGGGGACATGCCCTAATAAGACTATGCAAGGACACCCTCTGGTAACACCCATCTGACAGATTCAGTAATACATTTCTAGGAGCAACAACAGTGGAACATTTATGACAAGAGTTTGCAATGGGGGTTCTGAACAGAACGTTGAAAGCAGATGTGAACCTGGCTTCATTTGCCTGCGTGATTCAGTCGGTAACACCGCAGTTTTACCTGCCAAACCATGAACCATTAAAATGATTAACCAGATAAAACTGCAGTATTACCACCACCAATGTGGCCAATTTCCAGTCTGTTTTTCAAACTCTACCTACAACACTTGTGCCTGGTCGTGTTGACACACAGCTGCTGCATTGTGAGGACCTGGCCTTAAGTAAGAGCGTTTCTGGTAGTAAATGTATTCAGGGAACTGCTGCCTTCATCATAGACATACCTACACCTATATCATTCATGTACACACAAACAGGCAATGCCTAGAGGCTGTAAAATAAAATTCAAAGAAAATCTTTGCTTGTTTCAGCCAATACAAAGAAAAGTGGAATCGTAAAGGTACAGCATCGTCCTCTAGTGGTGAAGTGACAGAATAACACCTATGTTTGCTACAGAATCACATTCACTTATAGCTGCTCTAGATTTGGAGGTTAAGGCCCTGGTCACACTACTGTCAGAGGTTCTGTCCAGAACCTACTTCAATGGTTCCATCAAATCTGCAATTAGTGTCTATATGTTTAACAGAGCTGGCATAACGAACACCCAGACAGTAGTGTAAACTAAGCCTAGCTTAGAACAATGTTTTCCTGCAATACATTTTCCCCTCTGTGATGAAGACAAATTAAGGGTTATTTTTCAGCTAATATTAATTTCTGGAAACGTTTGCTGACAACTGATATGTCTGGCACTACAACTATATCATCCTTACAGGTTGTCACCCAGCTTTTTCAGGTTCCTGAAGGTCAACTGTACCTAGTCATGCAGTGACATATGCCTGTTAGGAGTCTGGAAATAGTGTGCAGTAACATATCTAGCTATGAAACATAAATTGTGGAATTATACTTTCTGCTGGATTCACTATTGGCTTCAAGTAAAAAAAAAAAAGAAAACGGTTTCCAGCCTAATACAGTTAGAGAGGGGAAAATATAGAAGATACTGCAGAGTGCGACCACTGCTTCAACAAAGCACATACTGTACTCTCCTCAGACTCGAACTTTGACTCCGACACATCCTGTTTCTGCCGCGTGAAAGGACATGGACGCTGATTAGCTTTAAATGAACTGAGAATTTGACACTTCAGTCAGTCCCACCCAACCATCAGCTCAAACTTGGCATCGGTTTTCAGCAATACTACACAGCTGCATGAGACAGAACATATATATAGTATACAGTAAAGAGAAGCCAAGAGGCAGATACAGCAGAGAAACGGGCTCTACAGAATCTTACGTTTTCCCGATTCTGAATCACAAATTCATTGTTCATGTCCAATTTATCTATCTCCCCTTTAACCTCTTACCCCCGCATCAATTTATGTTTGGGTCGCATTTGATTTTTCCTCCCACCCTATTTTTCTGTCTACATACGGGGATTGTTTTATTTTTTCACAATACATGTTGTACTTGTTAGGGCATGTTTACACGACGGATTTGGCCGCGGGTTTGGTTTCCACGCCCAAAACCTCGTCCAAATCGTGCCCACTTTATTAACATGGTTTCCAATGGTAAACCACATTACTGTTCACACGCCGCGGGTCCTCAGCGCGGCGGCCGCGTGGTGATGCCCCGGGTGTCACCGCGGGTGTCGCTGCGGTTGGTTCGCGCCTGGGCCACGGCTGGTGGCGCGGTTTTCCCCCTGCCTATTAATTTGCATGGGGGCAAACTCTCACCGCAAGCCGCGCCCCAAACCATGCCCCACTTGCGCCGCGACCACACCCAGTGCCCGCGCCGCAATCCCACGTCGTGAGACACGAGTTTGCGGCGAGCTTAGTACAAGGTTTTGGCCACGGGAATCGCGGCCAAAGCTGCCGTGTGAACGAGGCCTTAGGGTACGGATGGTATTTTGACGTCTTTTGTATGGTTTTGGAGGATGGTTCTGTCCATGGTTTGCGGATTCACCCATCCCCCGTAATCACTAAACTGCACACCTTCCTTCCGAAAACCGATTGTGCATGTTGAAAGTTTTTCAGAACACCAGTGGCTGAAAATCTGTCCAGCTGAAAATCCACTCAGTGTAGACTACTGAACGGATTTTCTAATAAAGTCTATGGGGATGGTTTCTTGTCAGTTTTCAGACTGTTTCCAAATCCTGAAAATCCGACCAGGAAACCATGCCGCGTGTACGGACCCTTAATGGTACCGCTTATTGTGCCATATAATGCACTGGGTGGTATGTGGAAAATACCTAATTGCACAATTTTGGAGGGCATTCTTTTTTATTCACTGAGTAGTTACATAGTCTGTAAGGCTGAAAAAAGACAGACAGTCCATCCAGTTCAGTCTACTGTGCTATAGTGTTGATCCAGACAAAGGCAAAAAAAAAACATAAGGTATAAGCCAATTATCCTCATTTTAGGGAAAAAATTCCTTCCTGACTCCAATCTGGCAATCAGAATAATCCCTGGATGCAGAATCCTAGTCACTATAACTTGTTATATTATTACACTCTAGAAATGCATCCAAGCCTGAAGATCTAAAACCGCAAGTGCAATTTACTTCATATTTTTATACATTTTAAAAAAAAATTATGTTATGGCTTAAGAAGATGCCTAAATAAATTTTTGCAGAAGATATTGCTAAATAAGTGGAGTGTTTGTTATTATTGTTTGGATACATGATACAAGTTTGTCACTTAGCCTCTATATTTTCCAGGTTTCAATCCAGTTGAGTATCTGTAGGATATTTTGGAAAAATAAGCCAGATCTTTGAAGGTCCCATCTCACAATTTATGAGGCTTTAAAGGAATCTGTGACATTGACCATTCTATCGAATCTGCAGGTAGCATGTTATGGAGCAGGAGGAGCTGAGAAAACTGATATATAATATTGTGGGGAAAAAATCAGTAAAACTTGCAATTTATACTTTGAAATTTCTGCTTATTCTGGGTTAAGGAGTTCAAGAGGCGGTCTTATCAGTGATTGATAGCCTTACCTGTATGAGGTAGCTGTCAATCACTGATAAGATCACGCTGGACTCCTTAACCCAGAATAAGCAAAAATGTTAATGGAGTATAAGTTCTGCTGAATAATTTTCCATAAAAATATATATCAATTTTCTCACTTGTTTCTGCTCCATAACATGCTCTTGGAAGATCAGATAACATATCCAATGTGACTAGTTCCCTTTAAAATTATTTGCTGCCAAAGTACCAGATACCATGATGCGCTTTCAGAGGTCTTCTGGAGTCCATTGCTTGACAGGTCAAAGCTCTTTTGATGACACAAGTGGGACCTAAGCAATATTAGGTAGGTTATAATGTTAAGGTTGATTAGTGCAGAAGGGACATATTCAACATATGATGAGGTAGTATAGATTTTGGATAAAACTTATCTGGTGAGTGCACATAGTATATTGATGAATAAATAAGAGGTTTCCACTGCACAGGAATAGGTCCATAACTACAGGGATATCTGAAAGCAAAAAAATAAACTTAAGATTTTTGGCACTGATAAAATAAATGCAAAAGAAGAAAATAAAAAAGAACAGACAATTTACAGTAGGGCCGTCGGATGGGTAGGAGAAGGTAGACGACCACCTACTTCAACCCAGGCAGAAAAGGGGTGCAACGTGGTAAGAGCTGAATTTTTCATTGGGGGGTGCTATGTGCCTTATTTGCCTAGGGCAACAGAATACCTTGTCCCAGTCTTGATTTACAGTCTCTGTTCCTTTTAAGGTAGGGTTTGTTGTTCTGAGTTGTCAAGGACTTTCCTCCTACTTTTTGTACAAGTGCAATTTCTTACAGATGTAAACCAGGAACGGTTATGTCTGACAAATAAATAAGGGCTCCTCATGATCCTTTTTAGTTTTTCTGGAGAATAACTAATTGTTTAGGTATTGCCTGGTCTCCATTGCAGACTTCAGCTAACATAAACCTTTTTTTATCCCAAAGACAAGACGCTTAAATCTGATCTCACGGGTTCAGTTCAACTGCCTAGAGACATGTACCATGAAAACATCCACTGGAAATGGGTCAGCTAATCTAAGTATACATGTTTATGAAAGGAGTAAGCTGAACATCTTATGAATGCGACCAGCTTTAGCTCCATCCTCTACCCAAAACTATTTGTTTCTCATCCCACTGGAAAAGTGAATGAAGAGGAGACATAATGGATGGTTGGATGAATAGAAGCTAGCAATTTTCAAACCAACCATGGAACAACCAAAAGTTGTGCTGCTCTAGCCTTAGCAGTATGTTCCATCTTCAGAGAACTTGAAGTTCTGATATAAACTATTACAAAATTCATATCTTTTGTTTGTAAAGCTCTCCATAGCCTTAATTAGTATGTGGATAAGTATTTTCTCATTCTGCTGGAAGCTAGAACTGCTTTGTTCTATCCATTCAATAGAATAGTAGGGTGAAGAGACTTGTGATTTGGAACACAAACTGATTATATAACACATAATGGGCCTCATGTCCAGGTCTAAGACTTTCTTTGTTGTCCATTGCAACCAATCAGAGCTCTCCTTTCATTTTTTCAGAGCATCATATGAAATGAAAGGGGAGCTCTGATTGGTTGCTATAGGCAATAAAGAAAGTTTTACAACTAGACAATGTTCATACATATCCCCCAATTTTGTTTCATTTTTCATATCTGTAACTTTTCAATGTTGAAAACACTATGTATGTTTGGTATTAACAACACATCTTTTGAGCTGCTTTTAGCTAATCTAAAATGTGTAATGGTCTCTGCATTGACCCAGCTGAGATGGATTGCCAAGTCTCTACAGACTGGGTGAACCCAAAAAATATGCTAACCAGAAAATGCAATAACCATCTGGGTGCACAATAATACTGTAAACTTTCCTGGGTGTCTGTTTAGGTCCCGCCCAATTAAACTATGGGAATATTCTTCTAATGGCATATGAGGTCATTGCTAATCACGATCAGATTACTAATAGGAATCCCACTGCTCGCATGACTGTAAAAAATAAGCAAGTTAACATTTTTGAATCCATTCCATGTCCTTCTCTCTTTACTTCCACATTTTGTCTTCTTTCTAATCTGGAAAATAATCTACTCAACTGTCCCCAAAGCATCTGTCTCTCAAATACTGTGATGAGTTTAAGAAGTTTTTGTGGTTTTCAGCTGAATATTAAAAGTTGTGTCTGATTACCTGAAACTGCCATTTAGATGAAAAAGTTTAGTTTTATCATAGCTCAAACAAAAATTTACGTAACAGGGTTTTCGTACCAGGCTGTGTCACTGAGTTTTAGCAGTTTTTTTTCATTTATTCTGTCTCCTTATGCTGTGGGTAATTCTATAGCAGTGATTAGCATATTTAACTTCTAGTGAGCCATTACTCTGACAGTGCAGAAGATTTTTATCTCTAACAAAATTACAGATAAAGCCATGCTTTTCAGTCCTCACAGCACATGTACCTTTTGTTTAGTGAAGCTAATCTTGTTAAATATAATTGGTCCATCAGCGGGGGATGTCACTCCCTGCTCTCAGGTAATCAGAGAAAAGATGTCCCTGCTCTTAATTAGATAATCATCCATCTGGTATGTAAGTAACCTTAGAAACCTGTGTGCACATTAGAGCACATAGTAAATGCTCTTATCTCAGGACTAAAGTAATATCTATTGACCAATGTATTTAGAAAAAAGTCTTCATTTAACTGTCCCTTTATGTTGAAAGCTAATCTTTGTAGTGAGAAAACCCCTTTAATTTCAGATCAACTTGATACTGAGAGACATAAGGAAAAATGGTCCAATCATTCTTCAAAAACTTGAGAGAGTTTATTACCAAGCAATACGCAGAAGATGCAATAAACAATTTGATTAATCAGTTTCAGTATACTTCATGGCATCTCAATGAGGGCTCAAAGGACACATTGGGAACACTGCAGAAAATAAATTAAAAGAGTGAAGGAGGAATTTATCATGGCTGTATCACCAATATTTTACAATCCAATTGGGGAGCTGAAAAATCAACGGATGACATGAATGGAAGATAGAGTGTAAGTTAAAGGTGTTGTGTTGTTTTCATGTTTGTAATGGCTTTAATTATGGAGCATTCATACAATTGTATCTCTCTGTTCACACAGATTAAAAAGTATGAGATCTTTGCTGCTGAAATGATACGGTAGAGCTGTTTCACAACCAAGAATTGTGAAAGAAAATGGAGCAACTGAAGTTTTGTGGTTTGGTGGACACGTGTAATTTTTGTAACCATGTATCAACTATGAAGAGTATCAGTGTCAACAAAAAATGTTATTTTAAAAAAAAAATCCATGTGTTTATGCGCCCTGGTTTTAGATTATTAAGATTATGGTTATTATTATTATTATTATTAATACGTTATGATTATTATTATTCCATAGCACATACCAATCATTTTAATAATAAAGGTTTTTTTCCTAAATGATGGCAAAGTGATCAGTTGATCATCATGTGTTGAACATCTGGAACCCCAGTTGATCAGATGCTGTAGCAACGGGAGGCCATGTCTAGCCATACTCTTTCCTAGCAGAGGTCCCTGCAGGCGAAGAATCATTCAGAAGTTGTCAATATCAGATAGTGGCCATTCATTTGACTTGGCTGGGTCAACCACACTGACTGATTGAGAAATTCCTAGCAGTGAATCCACTTCTAATAGGACATATAAAATGAGACTGCCTTTATAAAAAAAATGAACTACTCTTACTAGTGTCACAGTCGGAGGTAGTGGATCCTCTGGACCACCACAAGCGATGGCATAAGCCACACCAGGGAGCGGAATCTAAGTAGGTCCCGGTATTCACCAGAGCCTGCCGCAAATCGGGATGGACTTGCTGCGGCGCGAGTCTACCAGGTCGCCACCCCTGACGTGACTTGCTTGCGGAGGCGGCCGAGGTGTAGCGTGGTACAGAATCGTCAGGCAGGCTCGTAGTCTGGGACAGGCTGAAGGTCAGGACAGGTGGCTGTGGTTCGAGGACGTGGACAGGCAGAAGGTCAGGGCAGGCTGCAAGATTCGTGATCGAGGACAGGCGGAAGGTACGGTACACAGGAAATCAAAACAAGGCTCAGGTACGCTTTCTCAGTAGGCAAAGGGCACTAAAAGATCCGGTGAGGTCACTAGGAGGAGGCAGGCTTAAATAGGGGCAGTGACCGGCAATAGCCAATTACCGGTGCTCTGGCCCTTTAAATCTAACACTGCCGGCGCGCGCACCCTAGGGAGCGGGGCCGTACGTGCCGCTGGACAGAGGCTGCAGCAGGAGCGAGGTCGGGTAAGTAGCTCGTGGAACATGTGGGGTAACGAGCGTGCCAGGACGAGGGTCGCAGGGGCATCCGTGACTGTACCTCCGCCCCCGCCCCCATTTGGCCCCCCTCTCCTTCTGGCCTAAAGGAATCTCCGGATAACATTACAGTCCAGGATATTGTCTTCCGGTTCCCAGGAACTTTGTTTGGGCCCGAACCCATTCCAGTCAATGAGGAACAGACGTTTCCCTCTGACCGTTTTCATGTCCAGAATTTCCTTTATTGTAAAGACATTGGTGGCGTCAGCCTCAGGAGTGGGAGGAACATCTTTCCAAGCGAAACGATTCAGGATGACCGGCTTCAGAAGAGAGACATGGAAGGAGTTCGGTACCCGCATGGTGGGAGGAAGGCGGAGCTTGTATGCCACTGGATTTAGGCGCTTTAGCATCTCGAACGGTCCCAAGAACCAGGGACCAAGCTTATAACCAGGGATCTTGAGGCGGATATACTTTGCCGACAACCACATCTTGTCACCCGGAGAGAAGATGGGAGGAGGTCTTCGCTTCCTGTCAGCTTGTATCTTGTTACGAGCGGAGGCCCGGAGTAGAGAGTGGCGTGTCTGGTTCCAAATGGCAGTCAGGTTTTGGACCAAATCTTCCACAGCCGGGACCTCCAAGGGCACAGAGAGGGGGAGGGGTGGCGGGGTGTCGCCGTAGACAATGAAAAAGGGGGCGGCACCGGCAGACTCGGAATCTAACGAATTATAAGAAAATTCTGCCCAGGGTAACAGATTAGCCCAGTCGTCCTGATGAGCAGAAACAAAGTGCCGCAGATATGTGCCCAGTATCTGGTTAACCCTCTCCACCTGCCCATTGGACTGAGAGTGATAGGCTGAGGAGAAATCCAATTTTACTTGTAGCTGGTTACAGAGGGAGCGCCAGAACCTAGAAACAAATTGAACCCCCCCGGTCAGAGACTATGTGGTGGGGCAGCCCATGTATCCGAAAAATATGCTGGAAAAATATTCCGGCCAAATGAGGAGCAGAGGGTAGACCAGGCAGAGGAACGAAATGGGACATTTTAGAAAAACGATCCATGACTACCCAGATCACGGTATTACCAGAGAAAGGCGGGAGGTCCGTAATAAAATCCAGGGCCACGTGGGTCCAGGGACAATCGGGAATAGGTAGTGGCTGCAGCAGACCTGCCGGCTTGAGATGGGAGGACTTGTTGCGGGCACACGAGGTGCACGACTCCACAAATTCACGAACGTCTTTGGCCAGAGTGGGCCACCAATAGAAACGGGAGATGAGAGAGTAAGATTTCTTCACTCCCGGGTGTCCTGCCACTCGAGAGCAATGTCCCCAATGCAGTATCTTCTTTCGTAGAGCTGGGCGCACATAAGTCTTGCCCGGAGGGATACGCTGCAAATCTATGGGGGCAGCAGAGATTAGCCTTTCGGGAGGGATGATATGCCGTGGTGCTGGTTCGTCTCCTACCACGTCAGAGGCATGGGAGAGGGCATCGGCCTTAACGATTTTTTCCGCGGGTGGAAATAAATCAGAAAATTGACTCTGGAAATGAATAGAGACCATCGTGCCTGGCGCGGGTTTAGACGCTGGGCCGTCTGGAGGTTTAGGGCTAGCTTGATGGCCAGTAATTCTCGGTCTCCGATAGCGTAATTTCTCTCAGCAGAAGAAAAGGTTTTTGAGAAAAAAACACATGTGAGGGTCTTGCCTTTGGGGCCCTTTTGAGAAAGTACAGCTCCAGCTCCCACAGAGGAGGCATTGACCTCCAAAAAGAAGGGTTTTTCTGTGTCCGGTCGTGTGAGTACCGGGGCGGAGGCAAATGAAGACTTTAGCTTGAGGAAAGCTTCTTCCGCGGCTGATGGCCACAACCTAGGATTACTGTCCTTTTTGGTTAAAGCCACTATAGGAGACACCAGTGAGGAGAAGTGCGGCACAAACTGTCTATAATAGTTAGCGTAGTCCAGGAATCTCTGTATGGCGCGGAAGCCCACGGGTCTTGGCCACTGCAGGACGGCAGACAATGTGGCAGGATCCATCTGCAGGCCCTTGTCCGAAATAATGTAACCGAGGAATGGAAGGCTTTGCTGGTGGAACAGACATTTTTCAAGTTTGGCATAGTGGCGGTTAGCACTCAAATGCTGAAGGACCTGACGTACATGGCTGACATGGGATTCTGGATCGGGGGAGAAAATTAGAATATCGTTCAGATAGACAACGACACAGGAATATAGGAGGTCCTGGAATATGTCGTTGACGAACTCCTGGAAAACTGCTGGAGCATTGCAGAGACTAAAGGGCATGACCAGATACTCGAAGTGCCCATCACGAGTACTGAAGGCCGTCTTCCACTTGTCTCCCTCACGAATCCGAATCAGGGTATAAGCTCCACGTAGGTCCAGTTTGGAGAAAATCTTGGCTCTGCGGAGCTGGTCAAATAGCTCGGTAATTAACAGCAAAGGGTATCAATTCTTTATGGTAATTTTGTTGAGACCACGGTAATCGATACGTGGACGCAGGGATCCATCCTTCTTCGTTACGAAAAAGAACCCAGCACCAGCCGGAGAGGAGGACTTCCGAATAAACCCCTTCTGGAGATACTCCTTGATGTAGGCGGACATCGCCAGGGTCTCCAGCACAGACAGAGGGTACACCCTGCCCCGTGGAGGAGATGTTCCGGGCAACAGGTCAATAGGGCAGTCGTAGGGACGATGAGGAGGCATGGACTCGGCTTGCTTCTCAGAGAAGACGTCAGCATACTCTTGATACGGAGCGGGAAGACCCGCTAGAGGCTTAGACGGTACAGGAGAAGCGGTAAGCACCGGGCGAGGTGCCACCAAACAGCCAGACCGACATTCTGATCCCCATCGCAGGACTTCGCCCATCTGCCAGTTGAGTACCGGAGAATGGCGTTTCAGCCACGGAAGGCCCAGGAGGATGGATGAGGAAGACCGGGGTAACACGTAAAATGAAAGTCTCTCCTTATGAAGTGCCCCCACTTGAAGGTACAAAGGCTCAGTACGGTAACGGACTGGATCGCTGAGGATCTCCCCACTGACAGAGGAGATGGCCAGAGGTCTCTCCAGAGGAACCACGGGGAGATTATGTTGAGACACCAGAGCCGCGTCCAAGAAATTTCCAGCCGACCCAAGAACGCTGAAGCTTGAAAGTGGCTCCCAGTTTCAGTGCTGACGAGGACGGGTATGTTCAGAGGAGGAGAGGAACTACACACCCCTAGGGACGCCTCTCCCACGTAGCCTAGGTGTGCTCGTTCTCCCGGGTGCCGTGGACGGAGCAGGCAACCCCTAAGGAGATGTTCAGGGCTGCCGCAGTAGAGACATAGGTTCTCCTTACGCCGTCGGTTAAGTTCCTGCGGAGTCAGTTGGGCTCTATCCACTTGCATGGCCTCTTCCACGGCTGGCTGGGAAGGAGGCAGTGGAGGCCGTAGGAACACCGGCGCAAGACTAGGTAGACGACGGGTTTGAGCCGGTTCCTGCTCCTGGCGGAGCTCCTCACATCTCTCCGCGAATCGGATATCAATCCGAGTTGCCAGATGGATGAGCTCACTTAATGAAGATGGCGGATCCCGGGTGGAAAGGGCATCCTTAATCTGGCTGGAGAGGCCTTTCTTGAACGTGGCGCGCAATGCAGCATCGTTCCAAGCCAACTCCTAAGCTAGTGTGCGGAATTGCACAGAGTAGTCACCCACGGAGGAGGTCCCCTGCTGCAGGTTCAAAAGGGCGGTTTCAGCAGACGAAGCACGGGCAGGCTCTTCGAAGACACTGCGGAACTCCAGTAGGAATGTAGCAAGGTCCGCTGTGACCGGATCACCTCGATCCCAGAGTGGAGTCGCTCAGGCCAGGGCTTTTCCAGAAAGCAGACTGACCACGAAGGCCACTTTGGATCTTTCCGAAGGGAACTGACCAGCCATAAGTTCCACATGAAGGGAGCACTGGGTGATGAAGCCCCTGCAGGCCTTTGGGTCCCCGTCAAACTTTGTCGGCATGGACAACCAGAGTTTAGGACCGACTGAAGCGACTGCCACGGGAGAGACCACTGCAGCCGAGTGGCGATGAGCTGCTGCATCACAGTGGAGAGCTGATTGAGCTGCTGCGCTTGCTGCGCGATCTGTTTCGATTGCTTGACCACGACGGTGGTGATGTCGGAGATGCTCGGTAAAGACACCTTGGCGGGATCCATGGCCGGATCTTACTGTCACGGTCGGAGGTAGTGGATTCTCTGGACCATCGCAAGCGAAGGCATAAGCCACGCCAGGGAGCGGAATCTATGTAGGTCCCGGTATTCACCAGAGCCCGCCGCAAAGCGGGATGGACTTGCTGCGGTGGAAGTCTACCAGGTCGCTACCCCTGACGTGACTTGCTTGTGGAGGCGGCCGAGGTGTAGCGTGGTACAGAATCAGAAGGCAGGCTCGTAGTCGGGGACAGGCTGAAGGTCAGGACAGGCGACTGTGGTTCGAGGACGTGCACAGGCAGGTTCAGGGCAGGCGGCAAGATTCGTGGTCGAGGACAGGCGGAAGGTACGGTACACAGGAAATCAGAACAAGGCTCAGGTACGCTTTCTCAGTAGGCTAAGGGCACTAAAGATCCGGCGAGGTCACTAGGAAGAGGCAGGCTTAAATAGGGGCAGTGACCGGCAATAGCCAATTACCGGTGCACTGGCCCTTTAAATTCAACACTGCTGGCGCGTGCGCGGCCCGGGGGAGTGGGTCCGCGCCCGCTCCGGGACAGAGGCTGCAGCAGGAGCGAGGTCGGTTAAGTAGCTCGTGGAACAGGTGGGGGAACGAGCATGCCTGCAACCCGATATGCGGGTCGCAGTGCCGCTGGGCAGCGGGGCACGGATGCGCCTGCGACACGGGACGAGGGTTGCAGGGGCATCCGTGACAACTAGCAGCTATTCTCACCCTGTTAAACCTGAGAAATTGGATAATAGATAGATAATTGCTATTTCAATCCACATTAGTTAATCAAAAGAAAAATTAGAAATGGCCAAAATGCTAAAAGAAGATAAGCCCTTATTGGTCTACGTCAGAGTTATTATTATTATTATTATTATTATTATTATTTATTTTTGAGCGCCCTTGGTTCCAGAGCGCTGTACATTCAGGTTTCATACATAACATAGGTCAAACAAGTACAAAGGTGACAAATTACTAACTAACAACTGGTACAGAAGGAGAGAGGTCCCTGCCCGTGAGGGCTTACAGTCTACAAGGAAGGTGGGAAGAGACAGAAGGTGAGGGGCAGACATGGTTATGGATAGTGTAGTGACAGCAGGGTTATTGTTGGTTATAGGCAATCCTGAAGAAATGGGTTTTCAGGTTGCCTTTGAAGCTGGTGAGAGTGGGGGAGAGTCTGAGGTGTTGGGGCAGTGAGTTCCAGAGTGTGGATGAAGCACGGGAGAAGTCTTGGAGACGGTTGTGTGAGGAGCTGATAAGGGAGAGCAGAGAAGAAGGTCCTGTGAGGAGCGGAGGTTGCGTGAGGGGAGATATCTGGAGATTAGAGCAGAGATGTATGGAGGGGAATGGTTATGGAGAGCCTTGTAGGTCAAGGTTGCTAACTTGAACTGGATTCGCTGGGCAATGGGAAGCCAGTGAAGGGATTGGCAGAGGGGAGAGGCAGAGGGAGTAGCGAGGAGAGAGGTGAATCAGACGGGCAGCAGAGTTAAGGATGGATTGGAGGGGAGTGAGGGTGCTAGCTGGGAGGCCACAGAGAAGGATGTTGCAGTAGTCTAGGCGGGAGATAACGAGGGCATGGACCAGCATTTTTGTGCTTTCGAAGTTAAGGAAAGAACGGATACGGGAGATATTTTTCAGGTGGAGGCGGCAGGTGGATGTGAGGGTTTGGATGTGTGGTTTGAAGGACAGATTGGAGTCAAGGGTTATCCCAAGGCAGCGGACTTGTGGAGCTGGTGAGAGAGTGTAGCCATTGACTGTGATAGAGAGATCAGGTGGAGGGGTGGAGTTGGATGGTGGAAAGATGATGAATTCAGTTTTCTCCACGTTTAGCTTCAGGAGACGTGAGGAGAAGAAGGAGGATATGGACGAAAGACAGTCAGGGATCCGGGAGAGTAGAGAAGTGACATCTGGGCCGGAGATGTAGAGTTGGGTGTCATCAGCATACAGATGGTATTGAAAGCCATGCGATGCTATTAGTTGACCCAGACCACTAGTGTAGATAGAAAAGAGTAGTGGGCCCAGGACAGACCCCTGGGGTACACCAACAGAGAGAGGCCGGGGGGAGGAGGTGGTGCGTGAGTGAGAGACGTTGAAAGTCCAATCAGTGAGGTAGGAGGAGATCCAGGAAAGAGCCAAGTCCGTGATGCCGAGGGAGCAGAGGATTTGTAGCAGGAGGGAATGGTCGACAGTGTCAAAGGCAGAGGACAGGTCTAGGAGGAGAAGCACAGAGTAGTGGCGTGAGGCTTTGGCCTTTGCTAGGTCGTTGGTGACTTTGGTTAGGGCGGTTTCTGTAGAGTGGTGGGGTCGGAAGCCAGATTGCAGTGGGTCAAGGAGAGAGTTGGTGGCCTGCTAACTGACTTTCAGGAACCAGACTAGATGCCATTTAGGAGCCATATTCATAGTGGTATAGTGTGTGGCTCCACAATTTTTTCACAGTGCCAGAAATTCATCACTGTCTTTGTCTTCTTAAATCCTGGAATCTTGCTTTTCAAAAGCTTGGAGCATCAGGAGCTGCATGAAAGAAACCCATGAATGGTAGACTCTTGAGTATGGTACTCCTCCTTCTGGACATCTTCAATAGTAACAGAAGTAGGTGAAAAAACTAAATGATCACCTTCTATGAATCTTCAGGTCCACCAGTAGGCTCAACATATATGTAGCCAGCCTAAGGATGCATGCACTCTTTCAACTTGTTGACTCTGTCTATGCTATCAATGGTTGCTTCCTCAAACATTTTCTTCTGTTGGGGTATTCCTCATAAAGAACAATTTGCTTAATGAACCTTAATAAACACAGCCAAATGCCAAAGTCAACCCTTGAAAATATTTGTTGTGGATCAAGGTTGTTCCTAATGCAAGCAAGGTGGGCCAGATGCTCCAATAAAGCCTTTTGAACCTGCAAAGGAGTTTGTTCGTGTATTTGGTACTTACTAAACACCAGCAAAGAAAGAGCATCCGTCTCTGCCATGACTCTGAAGTATGCAAGCAGAGAGACTGCTGTCGATTAAATTCAATTTATACAGAAAAAGTTATTTTTTTTTCACTGAGATTAAGAAGCACAGCTAATTTAACCCCTTCTTTCGCTGACCTATGTGACAGCTGAAAAGCACATTGAAATTGTAATTGTGGGAAGGCCTCATCTGGTAGATTTTCAAACTCATTGATCGGCTTGAATTACTGAAATTAGCAAGGCTAATTTACTGTCACTATTGAAAATTAGGCAGATTTGGAATTTCTTAATGGTCTCAGAAAGCGGACCTTTGTGCCTACTCTAGCACGCTCTCTGCTCCTTTCTAAGTCCTGCTCCTGGGTTTTTTCTCCTTTTCTTTGGTGAATGCAGTGTTTTGTAGCCAACACAAACTCTGCAGAAAAATAATGTAAGAAACTAGGAATGAAGGGAGATTAGCTGCTCACCGCGCCTGTTATTTTAAAGCAGAAATAACTTTGCCTTTTGCAGATTCATAGACAAAGAAAGTTTGAAATGCAAAGCATGTCCAAGTCCCTCTCTTGGTTCAGCATGAAAGGCTCTTAAAATATGCCAGAATGCTAGTAATGGACTTATTAAAAGGATAAAGGGCAACTTAAAACAGAATTCCTGGATGTTTAGATGAGACAGAGCAAAGACTCCCATTCTATGTACATTTCTCTCATGTATTTTTTTACTTTTTACAAAAAGGCATAAAAGCAATCGGTGCAATACAATACAAGTCTCTGTGCCATACAAAGTGTGTAAAAAGAGTACACAAAGCCGGCCTAGTAGCATGTGAATGGCTGAAAATCAAGCAATGTAAGGAGCAAAGATCTTTAATAATGTTGTACAATAAAATGTTAAAAGCACATAAAACATGGAAATTAGTGTTGCAAGAATATGTAAGAAAAACAGTACCAGACTATTTTCTGCTGTTGACCAAGCAGATGGTATTATAGATTAATGAAGTATAAGGTCGTGCAATTCCTATTACATAATTCAACAGCAATCTTTGTATGAATGGTTAAAGGACAAATCTATGATTCTCTAATCCTTCGCTGGGCTCATGTATGAAGAACAAGGCAGTTTTCAGGCGGCATGAGTCTGGTGTTTCATCAAAGCAGCCTTGACAAGTTTCCTCGAATGAGCATTGAGATTCCATTGCCTTAGATGTAATGTGTTGCTCAACCTTTAGTTCCTAATCTAATGCACTTAGTGATTAAAGTGGCTTATTTGGTTTAGCATATGCACTGTCCATGCATAATGAGGGTACCTTTTACTGACTGTTTTCTGCCTGTGTTGTGTTACCACATTTGGACAGTAGATGGTAGCTACTTTGTTAATGGGATTTCTATTATTCTTGGTCAGAATCTGTTCAAAGGGACTCCACCACTAGATCAGCACCATATATAGACCCTACAAAGGTTCAGTTGGGGATGCAACAAATCTTGCACTTGAATCAGCATTTCTTTAGAGGGATGTTCCCAACATAGACTTTGATGTTATATCAAAAGCACATGCTATCAAAGTCTAATAGGTTTGAACCCACTTAATCAGAATGGTGAGCCAGTCTTACTTGCACATGGCTCTCCATTCTGTTCTAAGGGAGTTCCAAGTACTGATGAGCAGTGTGTTCAGCTGTACTCAGAAATCCAATAGAACACAATGGAGTTGTGTGCAAGCACAACTGGCTCTCCATTCTGAGCTGACACTTTCCCAAGATAAATGTAGTTCCCAGAGGTGGGACCTGCTCCCATCAGTCACCGATGGCATAGCATAGTGACATGCTATCAAACCCTGTGGTGGGAACACCCCATTAACATCAAATGCCTGTCCAGGTTCCTGTTTACTACTTATTTTTTCAACCAAAATTCAAAAAAGGATTCCCATTGGGATCTGGGTGTGTTAGAATACACACTACAATTTGCCATAGGCAACCTTCAACCCATTTTAACCCACTGTATATAACCTACTAATAAAATATAACTTTTATTCTCCAGTTGTTAAAAGTTGCTGTCCTAACACCTTAGTAAATCTGAAATATATTACTATTGAATGAAATATGTTCCTTCTCATTTTTAAATATCCTAGTATTGCCATCGTTGATCAAGTTTAGCAACATTATCTAGTTAGCAGATGTAATTCATTGTAGCACCTGCAGATTAAAATACAAGCTACCGCAACCTCCCCAGACATTTTTCACCACAGCTATGACTTCATCGGTGTCTAAAAGTTATGGTCAGATTTCATTCAGTAGCAATCGTATATAAAAAGCGTATTTAGGTGATATTTTAGATTTACTAGTTAAGACTTTTTCTTTTAATAATTGAAGAATAAAAGTCAGATTTTATTAGTAGGTTATATACATTGGGAGAAAATGGGTTGTGGTAAATTGTAGTGCATGTACTATTTAGGCCCAATTCTGAATTGTTGTCTGCAATGCTGCATCCATTACATGACAAATACCCATCATACCCCACTGACTATAATAGGGTCCTTTGATTCTTCATCATGGTATCAGGAATTATTTTTTTTTATAATGCATTATGCTGAATAATTTTTTTCCAGAATTTTTGACGGCATATGCGACAGATTCTCCTAATGGAACCTCTGAGGCCGACGTGAATCAGGTCTTATTTGTGTTAAGAAATGGCATAAGGATGCACTATGAAAAGGGCAATGACAGAGGCAATGAGAAATCAAAATTCATAGGATACAGCTCACCGCTGGATGTACAAAAGTCTACTGAATGAAGATCAGAGATGTACTACATGGAGTGCCCTCCAGACTCAGGACAGCGAAGCACTTTACAATCAGTACATGGTTGTTTCTGACCTCTCTGAAAAGCCTTCCATTAATTGTAACCTGACAGAGGCAGCAAAATGTTCTGTGAAGTTCTGCTGGGATACCTTGGGTCATAATATTCCTATGGATGTTACCTTGACATGTATCGCATACCTAACCATTGTTGTAGATCAATTAAACCCCCTTATAACAATAGTATGCCCAAATGGCAGTGGCCTCAGGAGGATCATTTACACTGCCACACTGCTAAATGTTCAGAAATGGTTTGATAATGACTTCAAGTTGTTGACTTGGCCTCCAAGTATCTGGATTTCAATCCGACTGAGCATCTGTGGGATAGGCTGAAAAAAGGTTTTGATCCATGTAGGCTTCAGTTTTCATCTTATGGGACTTAAAGGCTTTGGGGCTAACATCTGGGTGCCACATATCACTGGACATCTGTGTTTTTTTGGGGTCCACGCCTTGAGAGGTCAGAGTTATTTTGGTTCCAAGAACAGGAGCTACGCAATATTAAGCAGATGATTTTAATGTTATGGTTAATTGGTGTAAACTTGGATATGAGTAATGGAAAGAATACCACCAACAACACTTTCTGGTGATACATTATGTGAAAAAAAGGTTTTCCCAAGCATTCCACAACGTTCTAATTAACTTTTTGCTTTTAATTTCTTATCATGTGTAAGATATCGGCTGTCAGGGTATGAGAGCACTTGTTTATATTTACAGGCTATAAACTGGTACGTGCAGGGGCGTAGCTATATGCGGTGCAGAGATAGCAGTCGCTATCGGCCCCAAGAGCCTGAGGGGGACCAAAGGACCCTCAGTCACAAACATCTACACAAGAATTATCAATAGCATGTGGTAGGCAGGGGCCTTTTTATAAATTTTGCATTGGGGCTTCAGAGCTTTAAGTTACGCCCCTGAGTACGTGCCAAGCCCTGCTCTTAGCCGAGGAGTCTTCAGCTGAGATTGTCTTCAGTCTAGACAATGCTCAGTGAGTTAAAGGGAACCTGTCATATAGGTTATGCTCCCCTTGCTGAGGACAGCACAAGCTAACGACAGAAATGCTGTGTCCAGCACTGTGCCCCTTATTCTGTAGGATGCTGTAGTTTTAGCCCTCAAGTCTTATTAATGAGCAGGTGTTAGCCCCGCCCACCAAAGTGTATCTCCTCCCACTGACAGTTATTTACATGTTTCTACCTATTCAAAGTAATAGGTTTATCAGTTGAGGTGGGCGGGGCTAGCCTCAGGTGGGCAGGGTTTTTAAAAAAACTGACTCTTTGAATAACTCTTCGAATGACTCTTCTGGCTGAAAACTGCAGATTTGAGCATTAAATACACGAAAACTACAGCATCTTACAGAATAAGGGACACAGCGCTGGAAACAGCATGGCTGACACTAGCTTGTTCTGCCTTCAGCAAGGGGGGCAAAAACTATGTGACAGGTTCTCTTTAAGCAGCCTGTGTTGCAGACTGATACATTGCAGCAAATTAATAGAGATATGTGCAACTGTTGATACATTAAGCTCATTGCCTAGACTGGTGGCAACCGTAGCCAATTCTCAGCTGAGCAGGATGAGGTTGATATAGTTCAGCATCTGAATGTATCAGGAAGAAGGTTCTCATTCATTACAAACCAGTATCGTGAAAATAGGAAGGAACTGACCTAAATTATATTACATTTTTTTTTATTTTAACCTAAAACTGGACCCTTCTCAATTTATTACCTAAAAGAATGAATCTACTGCAGGGAAAAATATACATCATAGGCAATATATCAGAAAACAAGAAAATTGGGCAGCTCTCACCTGGTGCCCACAGGAACTGCTCACCCCAGCACATGTAAAGAGCAGTGTACAGAAAATGTAGTACTGCACTGCACTGTAGAGAGGCGCTATTAGGCCACATATCATTATATGCATTTCACTAAAACAGATGTTTTACAAGTAAAATGTTCATGATAATTAGTTGGATCTTTCATCATTCACATGAATCACAGATCAGTAGTGTCTGTGACATTGTATGGAGCGGGTGGTGTTAAGATACGTTCCAGAAAAGACAACTGCATCTGAATATATTGTATCCTAAAGTCATTGTAACCTGAGGGACCACTGTACGAAGACGGTCTTTATTGCCCATAACAACCAAACAAAGCTCAGCTTTTATTTTTCAAACTACTCTTGATTGGCTGCTGTGGCAACAAAGACAGTTTTACAGTAAGTATGTTCACACGGCGTAATTGCGACACGTATTTGGCGCTTACTACGTGCCGATTTGCGCACGAAATTTACGGGCAATCCGTTCAGCTTGTTATTCCGGTTAAATAAAACTTGCTCCTCAAGAGAACAGTGACTTTCCGTTACGCCCCTACCAGTTCTGGCAGAAATCCGACCTCCGGCGGGTAGTGCGAACAGGCCCATGCAAAAAAGTTATTTACGGCCAATACGCGTCGTAACAACTGCAAGTTGATATGGGCCGGGAGAGCATGCTTTGCCTGTGCCCATACTTTTTTTACCTCATTGAGCTTCGATTTGTTCAGAGCTCTCATATCGAGCTCACAAATTGTGGATTCCGCGGGAATAAGCCGTGTGAACACGGCCAAAGAGTATGTTCACACGGCGTAATTGCGACACGTATTTGCGCTTTAATACGGCCAAATTGCGAACCGCAATTACGGTAACTCATAGTTCTAATAGAAAACTATGAATTATGACTCGTCTCCCCGGTGTACAATACAATCATATTGTACGCCAACGAGAGGTGACATGCTACTTTTTTGCGGCGTTTACGCGCCGCTGACAATGACAGTGATAGGGGCTGGCCAGGAGCCACCCAACACCCTCCACCTCCTCCGTGCTTAGAGGTACGTGCTGAACAGCGCGCACTTCCAAAACACCCAGCGTATTGCAGCACGTACAGTACGTGTGCCAATACGTCGTGTGAGCATACCCTTAGAGAGAGTTGATAAATGAGGCCCACTGAGACACAGATAGAGTCATGCTTTGCCCCTCGTGGCCCAATACCTTGTGTTTTACCTCTATTTGGAGCTTTCTGAATTGTGCTTATTCATTGGATCTGCTCTTCTCATATACGTTAATATGTTTTTCCACTGTAAAATTGTGGTTATTTTATGACTCGTTTTACAATGCCATTTTACTAGATTTTGCCTAGTTTTGAAATATTCTTTAGGTATATATAAAAGTGACACCGGCTAACCCTGGCAGTAGAATATTAACAAGTATACATGCGTAGTTGGTTTAATGTGACAGAAGCCGAGTATAAATATCTACATCATAAAAATAATAACCACTATACAAAGCAATCATAACTAATAAATAGCAATTAGTTCTAACATTACTTCTCCTTTAAGTGTTGGAATTGATATAGTCTCTTAATTCCTTCCAGAAGTCTGGAGAGGTGAACATGATGTCACATGGGCAGGGTGAATACAAACTCAGCAGAGCAGCGCCTGTACTTAACAAAATATACTCAGGAAAGTGAGCAACTTTTATCATGCACAGTAAAAATAAACTAAGTCCATCAAGGTTTATAACTCTATGGTTTATAGAAGACCAGGTTTTATTTCAAGCATTGATGCCATCTAAAATACAGCACAGTAGCCTATGAGACTGATCGAGTTATTGATTTGCAGGTACAGGTGGCGAAGCAATGCTGTGTATATAATGTACACATTGTAATCTAATCGTTATATAGAAAAATGTCACCATTCCTCCTCGCACCTGTCTCCAATTAAAAAGTAAGGATGATGCCAAAATAATGTTGTTCACACAATTCATCCAGCTAATATCTTCCATATAACTCACATAAGCAAGCGGTAACACATAACACAATTCTCTAAAAATATATGTCAGCCTGAAAATCTGAAGCAGAAACATTTGGTAGAATATTTTCCTGAGACCCGATGTCCTAAATCTTGCTTGTTTCAAAATGTTCGTGCAAAACATCAAATATAGACCTAGACCACAGATTTTTTTAGGGGTTAGATTCTAATTTCAACAGTGGCAGATACAGACCTCTTAGAGGCCCCCTATGTAACAGCAGTACATCAGCCTCTTGCTCATGTATATCTCATTATTGCTTGGGTGGGTGAATCTGTCCACAACTATTAGTCATGTACTCCACAAATCTGGCCTACATGGAAGAGTGGAAAGAAGAAAGCCATTTTTGAAACAAGTCATAAGAAGTCCCATTTGCAGTTTGCAAAAAGCTATGTATAGGACATGGCAGGCATGTGGAAGAAGGGGCTCTGATCAGATGAGACCACAATTGAACTTTTTGGCCTAAATTCCAAACGTCATGTACAGAGGAAAGCCAAAACTGCACATCACCCTAAACACACCATCCCCACCATGGTGGCATCATCATGCTGGGAGAAGGCTTTGCTTCAGCAGGGCTTGGGAAGCTGCTCAGAATTGATGGGAAGATGGACGGAGCTAAATCCTGTTAGAGACTGCAAAAGACTAGAGACTGGGGTGTAGGCTCATCTTCCAGAAGAACAATGACCCTAAACACACAGCTTATGTGTCACAGGGCTCGGTGCCACGGCTCGCCACGGCCATCCCCCTGCGCTTACGGGGTCCGGGACGGGTGCCGCAGCTACCCGCAGCCCTTGTCCTTCGGCTCCTGCCCAGGAAACCCCCTACTCACCAGTCCCCGCTCCTGTGTCTGGCTCCGACGGCCGCCGCGCGCGTACCCGCTGCTTAGGGCGCGCGTGCGATGGCTGGTCGGGATTTAAAGGGATAGCGCTGGCCGCTGACCCTATTTATTGTGCACGCCTCCTACACTCACTGCCAGTTCGTTGGTGTGTGTTTGGAGTGCCTAGTCTGTATTCAGAAGTCCGTCTTGTCTACCCGTGTACCAGTCCGCCTGCCTACGTTTCCTGACCATGCCTGCTTGCCGCCTGCCCTGACCTTCTGCCTGTCTCTGACCACGAACCTCTGCCGCCCGTCCTGAGCTCCTGCCTGTCCCCGACTACGTCTCCAGATCCCGATTTTGTACCACACACGTCAGGGGTAGCGACCTGGTAGCCTCACGCCTCACGCCGCAGCAAGTCCATCCCGCTTTGCTGCGGGCTCTGGTGAACACCGGGGGCTGCTTAGACTCCGCTCCCTGGCGTGGCTTAACTATCATCGCTTGCGGTGGTCCAGCGAATCCACCTCTGCATTACATTATGCTACAATGGAATGGTTGATATCAAAGCAGGACTTGAAAACTGCTGTTCACAAATGTTCACCAACCAACCTGACTGAGCTATTAGCTTTTGCAAAGAAGAATGAGCAGAAATTCTAGCCTCTAGATGTGCAAAGTTGGTAGAGACATACCCCAACAGACTTGCAGCTATTATTGCATCTAAAGGTGGTCCTACAAAGTATTGACTCAGGGGAACTGAATACATATGCACACCACACTTTTCAGTTTTTCAATTTGCAAAACTTTGGAAGAGCGCGTACCATTTTCTTTACACTTCAAAAATACTTGCTACCTTGTGTTGCTCTACCACATAAAATATCAATAAAATACATTACTTTGTGACTGTAATGTTTAAAAATGAGGAACAGTTCAAGGGGTGTGAGTACTTTTGCAACCCACTGTTGTCCCTCTTTAATGAATCTGACAGAGTCCGCAAAAATATGACTGTAAGCCATCGCTATAGACCTCAATAGAAAATCCAGTTCAGATTTTCTGAGGTCGAATTTCAAATCCAACCCAAAAAATTTAGAACGTGTTCTATAATCTGCCGGAAAACGGCAGCTTATAGTAATGTTCTATGACAGCGGGCGCCCGATATCCGAAAAAGAGCCGAAATTACTGTGACAAAAAACTAAAACCGGCTGTAAAATACTGGTCAGATTCTAATTACAATTCAACCAGTATTTTGCAGTCTGCCATGTAGACACGGCCCTAGAGAGATGGTTTTACAGTTACCAAGGAAAGTCTCACTAATGGGAGCCTCTAATAAAGTGTTTCACCGAGTTTACTATGTTCTAACCTTCTTACTTCTTAAATTTTACTAACAGTTCCTGCTTCAGCTAATGTGATAAGCCAGGATATCTCCGGTACATGTGATTTTTTTCACATTTTTAATTTTGGAAGCTGCTCTCAATGGAGATAGGAGTTGTATTTTCCCTCAAGCCGTCTTTCCCTGGGGCAGGTGCAAACCTGCTAGGTGCATGCTCATATCTTTTCTAAGGGTGCGTTTACACGCGACAGACAAATTACTGGCTTGTAGGGGGCAACTTTTGTCCGCGGTTTGCGGATTCGCCCGTCCCCCTTCACACTCACATGTTCATGTTCTGCCTGAAAACCAGGCTGAAGAATGAACATGTTCTAAGTTTTTTCGTTACGCCGGCGGTGTCAGAAAATCCCTGCAGTGGGGACTGCTACATGGATTTTCTATTTAAATCAATGTAAAAGGTTGACAGTATAAACCATATTGCATACTTAGCCAACCCGTGTATGGAGAGGAGCCCAAACCCAACTCTCCATACACGGGTTGGCTCGTTGGCTAAGTATGTAATATGGTTTATTAATTTTTATTATTGTGTATATACATCTCAGCCTAGGTATTTTTTCGGGCTTATTAACCTGTTTGTCTTTGGAGGGTGGTAGCTTTGTTTTGTTGGGTGGCTTTATATCTTTGTATTTGTATCATATATTTTAATTATTTTGTATGTGTAATTTTTGCTTTTCACAAGACATTATGGGAAAGGAGCTAGGAAGCTCACTGCGCCCTCTATTGGTTGTAACAAATCCTCAATTTGCTTCTGATTCACCGAATCTTTGAGAAGCAAAAAGGAATATTAGTCAAGCCAATAATGCTCATCTACATACAACGTTTCGGGGTTTTGCCCCTCCTCAGTGTAGAGCAGAGCGATACTGGCTTGACTGGGTGGGAGGTAATAATTTTTGCTTTGTAATAAAGGTTTATTTTTACCTTAAGGTTGTTTTTGTTGGTTTGTCACTACTATAATGTATTCTATTTTTTTTTGTACTCAATATAAATGTTTGCACTTTTGCCTCTTGCCATCTGTTAATTTTGTTTTCTATATGAATTATAGTCTAAATTCTTATTTAAAAAAAACAAACTTTTGAAACTACAGTAGAACAGTGTGCAGTTGCTATATTTTTTATGTATTACCCTATATATAGTACTGTTTGTCTTTAGAGCTCCAACACATAAAACTACAGACTAGCTGAGAAACAGAGCAATGTCAGTAAATATAGCCCATGATGCACACTTACATGCAGTCATGAGAATTTACTACATGGATGAATATAAGGTTTGCATTTATCTGCCTTTCAATTCACTTTAATTCAGTGTTAAAGTACCTTGCAAGTTTCCCTCTCACTTTATCAGTACTATGGTAAGCATACACCCGGTTTTATAACCCAAGACGCATAGAACATTTCTGAAATAACAAGCTTTAATTGGTTTCTTTTTAATTTTGTGGCGGTTTGGTTTACTTAGCTATCCATTTCCTTTCATAAGGTCCCTGGAGCTATTAGTCCAGCACAAGTCTGCATAGCACTCCCGGCCTCAATAGGCACCTTGTTTAAATTGACTTACACCTTTTTGTACTGACATATAAGCCACTTGTGTGAGCCGTGCACATACCCGATAGATGTAAACACATGCATATTTTCATGATATTAAAAAATACAAGATGAGGAGAAAAAAGTACCTAACACAAACCAGGCGACCTCTCGTGGTTTTTACCTTTTAACTGCTGGAAAAGACAGAGACACTTAATAGTACACTATAATAGTGTAGGCAATTCAAGGCTGCCCTAGAAATATGACGTATCACAGCCATTTAGAGGGCTTGGCAAAATATTTGGCTTCAATATGATGGGAAGCAGGTGCAAAAACAAAATCATGTGCCTATAATAGCTCTTTTGATATTCCATATTTTATATGCATTTACATATATTCGTTAGTCACCATAGAAATGATTGGTATTACACCCGGTTACCTTTCACCCGGTGGAAGCATGTTAAACGTCTGTTTTTCCTCCATAAAAAATGTCTGCCACTATTCATAGTTAGTAGAGAAAAAGCCAACTCTACATGGTGATACATGTTCATGACACTATCGTCTAGCCATGAGTCTGCTTTACATGTTGGACTTTCAGTTCTGTTCCTCACATGTCTAGGCTGAGACCAGCACTCGTTAAGTAAGGAAAACAAAAGGGGATATACTCCTTTCACTGGGAAATTTATTTTGGTATCATTAAACTTTGCTTCTGTTGATGCACCCCAAAAAAATTCTAAAGTATCAAGTTTCCCCAATTCTGAATGTTGCCATTGTTCCATCCCTGAACATCTCAGTTCTTTATGGATGTGTAAGGGTATGCTCACATGGCGTATTTTCGGAATGCATTTTGCCGTGTATTTGCGCTCTAATATGAGCGAGATGCGTGCCGAAATTACGGTAATCCAAAACTCTCATAGAGAACTATGGATTACGTCTCCTCTCCCCACTCGTGCAATACGATCGTATTTTACGTGCAGGGAGATAAGTGACATGTCACGTGTAATGAATGTCAATGGGGATGGCGGGCTGCCGGCTGTATGCGCTTATTAGCGCGAGCTCCCAAGACACACGATGTACTGTGGCGCGTACTGTACGCATCGCAATACATCGTGTGAACATACCCTAATAGTGCTCATCTGGAAGGAAGAAAACTGTCATTTCAGTGTCATTTTTAGCTGGCTGCCTTGTAAGCCAATGTCCAACCCTATATGGCTCAGCAAAACCAAAGACACCCTTTTCTAGACTGCACATTATTGCACTTGCTGCTTCTACATAAGAGGTTCTTAAGTTATGTGCACTGTTTCCCAAAATCTATAGATTCTACTAGCGGAGATCCAGGTAGTAGAAACTCTTTTTTTTAAATTTCCCTGGAAAAAAATATAAAACATAGTTATCCTTTCAAAAACAAAAAAAGGTCATTTGGGTTTATAGATGGACAATGAAACGTGGGTAAAGATAATTATATTGATGGCTTTGATGTTTGGACTTTTGAGAATCTTGTAGAAACCTGTGGACTCACTGAACCACTGCGTGACTAAGGATATGCTCACACGGCGTAATTTCGGCACGCATTTCACCGTGTATATGCGCTCTAATATGGGTGAGATGTATGCCAAAATTACGGTAATCCATAGTTCTCGATGAGAACTGTGGCTTACGCCTCCTCTCCCCGCTCATACAATAAGATCGTATTGTAGATGCGGGGAGATAAGTTACATGTCTAAGTAATGCATGTCTATGGGGCCGGCAAACTGCTGATCAGCACGAGCTCCCGAGACACACGAATTACTGCGGCGCGTATTGTACACGCCGCAGTACATCGTGTGAACATAGCCTAAGTCTTGCAGTCATAATACAGACAACTGCATTAGGCCATCTGAATGAAGCCTTAATGAGAAATCAGTAAGGGATAGTCAGTGACCAAAAGACATAAACATGCAAAAAGATGATTCAAAATAGGACAGAATGTATTGGAGAAACACTATTCACTTTGTGGCAACATTTCAAAAATCAAATCCAAACGAAATGTCTATGATGGCATTCCCCTTTGAAATCTTGGAGACAGGCATGAAAGGTTCAAATGATTGAAGCATGTAATCTAAGATCATCAGCAGAGCGCAGGGATTGTGTAGGGTGGTAGACAGAGATGAGGAAGAGGATATAGGGGGTGCGGCACTGTGGAGAGTTTTATAGTTGAGAATAATGTTTCTGTTGTATTCTGTACTGAATGGGCAACTAGCACAGTGACTGACACAGGGTAGAGGCATCAGTATAACGGCTAGAAAGAAAGATGAGCCTGGCTGCCAGCTGCTGCATTCACAACAGATTGGAGAGGGGAGGGTTTACAGAGAGTTAGACCGATAAGCAGGGAGTTACAGTAGTCAAGATGAGAAGAACAACTATTGTTTCCACAGTAAGAAAAGGATAGAGGTGTAGGTGACAAGAGTGGGCTTGCTGCCTAGGAGTTATGGTGGCACCACACACTGAAATAGCAGCCAAGGGTTGGTTAGTAGATGGCAGGATGACTAGAAGTTCAGTTTCAGAGAGGACATGAGTGTCAGAGAGGACATGATGTCAGAGACACCGGACAGACTCTTGGTGGAACTCTTTTTCTTCTTGTATACGACAAATTACAACTTGTTGTCACATTCCCTAATAGTTCAGTGTGTTATTAGGTTGATTACTAAGGTTTGAATCGAGAAACAGTCAGGATGATTTCCCCAGAAAAGAGAAGCGGCATCATCCAGCTCATCAATAGCGTGTCTGTGCCCAAAAAATTGCCAAACTTCATTATGTGAAGCCATGACAGCTGGAAGAATATGAAGTGAAGTCCATCCATTCATTCAAAAGCCAAGAGGTGGACGTCCAGGCAAAATATCAGAGTCAAGAAGTCATCCTCCAAGTTCAGTTCGGGTCCAATATGGCAGTGGAGGTGGCTCACATGCTTCGTAATAGTGAGATCACAGATGTCCATGCAAGCACCATGCAACACACATTACACAGGTCTGGAATGATGGCCCAAAAAAGGTGAGGAAATCTCGACTTCAATATCTTCATAAGAATTTTGGAAATGGGTGATTTAAAGAGAAATGAGATGAAAGTCAATAGACTGGACTCTGATGGGTGCAAATGGGTCTGGAAGAAATAAGGGAAAAGGGGGCTAATGGATCAAGAAATTGAAGAAACTGTCAGGTTCGGTGGAGGAAACCTGATGATATGGGGTTGTTTCATAGCCAAAGATGTTGGATACTTGACCAGGATCAATGTTGATCTCAATGCTGAGCTATATGTGAGTATCCTAAAGATGAGTTACTTCATATACTCGAGTACTATGGGTATGAAAAATGTTCCAGCAAAACAATGACCCGAAGCATATGTCAAGTTTGGCAAATAAATGGTTTAATGACAATGACGACCTCAACCCAATCAAACACTTCTGGGTAGAGTTGAAAAAAAAAGCTATATTCATACCCAAGTGAGTCGACCAGTATGCACCAACATTGGGAACGTGCTTGAATCTGATCGAGAGCATGCCCAGAGGGATTCAGGCAATGTTGAAAGCCAAAGGTGGATGTACAAAATACTAACAAAGTAATTAAACTTAAAATTTAGATTTTTAGGAGCAAAACAGTAACAATGCAGTAACATGACAAGAATCTGCATAACTAAGCATATGCTAAATAGTTGCAGGTCAAAATTATGTACAATAGACAAGATGATTGTCTATAAAATGATATTTGTCTCACATCCAAAAATGTAGTGGATGTTTAGATATAGAGACTGAAAGTATAAAAATTCTAAATATTGTTACCTTGTCACTGTAAATATGTAAACTAAAATTGGCCCCATGTGCTATCCACCAAACTAGCCCAGTTAGGTGCAGTCGTCCACCGTACTTGGAGGCCTGTGGTGATCTGAGTAAACACAATTTATGCTTATCAAGCTGAGTTTAAAGTCAACAGAGAACCGAGTGTAACTATATATATGAACCCACATTCAACTAGAACTAAACAAGTGGCTACAATGTTGTAACCATACCAGGGGCGTAACTACCGGGGTAGGAGACCTAGCAGCTGCCCCGGGGCCCATGCTCTTTGGGGTCCCGTGCCCTGGGGCAGCCACTTCCACGTCTGCTACTCTGGTGGTTCGGCTCCTGCGCCCGCCGGCAGTGAACATACTAGTTCACAACAGGCGGACGCGGAGCTGTGTGGCCCGGCACTTCCTACCTCTGAATGCCCGGGCCCTCCGGCCCGAGCGCTCAAATGCAGGACTGGTCTCTGCTCTGCTAATCAGCCTGCGCCGGCCCACAGTGCTGAAGTGCGCTGCGCGATAGCGTCACAACATCGCGCGGCCCGTGCCGAGCACAGACTGGCCGGCCAGCTGCGCGGTCACATCGAGGGAGCGAGAGACAGGTAAGGGATTACTTATTTTTTTAATAATAATGAAGCCCCCTGCCTGCCTGTATATTTGCCCCTATAGCCCTGCCTGCCTATATACAGTGGTGGCCAAAAGTATTGGCACCCCTGCAATTCTGTCAGATAATACTCAGTTTCTTCCTGAAAATGATTGCAATCACAAATTCTTTGGTATTAATATATTCATTTATTTTGCTTGCAATGAAAAAACACAAAGCAGAATGAGACAAAAATGAAATCATTGATCATTTCACCCAAAACTTCAAAAATGGGCCAGACAAAAGTATTGGCACCCTCAGCCTAATACTTGGTAGCACGACCTTTAGCCAAAATAACTGCGAATACCCGCTTCCGGTAACCATCAATGAGTTTCTTACAATGCTCTGCTCAAATTTTAGACCATTCTTCTTTGGCAAACTGCTCCAGGTCCCTGAGATTTGAAGGGTGCCTTCTCCAAGCTGCCATTTTGAGATCTCTCCACAGGTGTTCTATGGGATTCAGGTCTGGACTCATTGCTGCCACTTTAGAAGTCTCCAGTGCTTTCTCTCAAACCATTTTCTAGTGCTTTTTGAAGTGTGTTTTGGGTCATTGTCCTGCTGGAAGACCCATGACCTCTGAGGGAGACAAAGCTTTCTCACACTGGGCCCTACATTATGCTGCAAAATTTGTTGGTAGACTTCAGACTTCATAATGCCATGCACACGGTCAAGCAGTCCAGTGCCAGAGGCAGCAAAGCAACCCCAAAACATCAGGGAACCTCCGCCATGTTTGACTGTAGGGACCGTGTTCTTTTCTTTGAATGCCTCTTTTTTTTTTCCTGTAAACTCTATGTTGATGCCTTTTCCCAAAAAGCTCTACTTTTGTCTCATCTGACCAGAGAACATTCTTCCAAAACATTTTAGGCTTTCTCAGGTAAGTTTGGGCAAACTCCAGCCTGGCTTTTTTATGTCTCGGGGTAAGAAGTGGGGTCTTCCTGGGTATCCTACCATACAGTCCCTTTTCATTCAGACGCCGACGGATAGTACGGGTTGACACTGTTGTACCCTCGGACTTCAGGGCAGCTTGAACTTGTTTGGATGTTAGTTGAGGTTCTTTATCCACCATCCGCACAATCTTGCGTTGAAATCTCTCGTCAATCTTTCTTTTCCGTCCACATCTAGGGAGGTTAACCACAGTGCCATGGGCTTTACACTTCTTGATGACTCTGCGCACGGTAGACACAGGAACATTCAGGTCTTTGGAGATGGACTTGTAACCTTGAGATTGCTCATGCTTCCTCACAATTTGTCCTCAGACAGTTCTTTGGTCTTCTTTCTTTTCTCCATGCTCAATGTGGTACACACAAGGACACAGGACAGAGGTTGAGTCAACTTTAATCCATGTCAACTGGCTGCAAGTGTGATTTAGTTATTGCCAACACATGTTAGGTACCACAGGTAAGTTACAGGTGCTGTTACTTACACAAATTAGAGAAGCATCACATGATTTTTCAAACAGTGCCAATACTTTTGTCCACCCCCTTTTTTATGTTTGGTGTGGAAATATATCCAATTTGGCTTTATGACAATTCTTTATGTGGTTTTCCATTGAGGACAAATTAAATGAAGATAATAATACCAAAGAATTTGTGATTGCAATCATTTTCAGGAAGAAACTGAGTATTATCTGACAGAATTGCAATACTTTTGGCCACCACTGTATTTGCCCCTATAGCTCTGCCTGTCTGTATATTTGCCCCTATAGCTCTGCCTGCCTATATATTTTCCCCTATAGCCCTGCCTGCCTGTATATTTGCTCCTATAACCCTGCCTGTATATTTGCCCCTATAGCCCTGCCTGCATATTTGCCCCTATAGCTCTGCCTGCCTATTTATTGGCCTCTATAGCTCTGCCTGCCTGTATATTTGCCCCTATAGCTCTGCCTGACTATTTATTTGCCCCTATATCTCTGCCTGACTATTTATTGGCCCCCATAGCTCTGCCTGCCCATATCTTGGCCCTATAGCCCTGCCTGCCTATATATTGGCCCATATAGCCATGCCTGCTCATATATCGGCCCCTATAGCCCTGCCTGTCTATATATTGGCCCCCGATAGTTCTGCCTGCCTATATATTGGCCCCTTTAGCCATGCCTGCCTATATATTGGCCCCTATAGCCCTGCCTACCTATATATTGGCCCCTTTAGCCCTGCCTGCCTATATCTAGCCCCTATAGCCCTGCCTTCCTATATATATGACCCCTATATATTGGCCCCTATAGCCCTGCCTACATATATGGCCCCTATAGCTACCAAAACTCGGCCTTCCTACCTATATGGCCCCTATACCCTGCCTGCCTATCTATATGGGGCCCTATAGCTACCTAACTCTGCCTATCTATATGGGGCCCTATAGCTACCTAAACTCTACTTGACTGCCCATATGGGGCCCTATCGCTACCTAAACCCTGCATGCCTATATAAGGACCCTATTGCCTACCTAAACCTGGCCTATCTGGGGCCCCCTATAGCTTATCTAAACCATGCCTGCCTAAATGGACCCCATATAGCCAGGGGGGTAGGGAGTGAGGTGCTGGAAAAGTGAGGATTCTAAGATATTTGTGTCTAAATCTCCAGGGACAAGTGGCCGGGAGACGTCATCATGAAGGTGTGGACTGAATGCAGAACAAAAGGGGAAGTTAACGACTCGTCAGAGAAACATTACCTGTGAGTCACAAGATGTAACTACACTTCAGTCACATATGTCTGCAGAGACTGTGTACACTGGTGTTTACCACTATATGGTCACTGTATGGAGGTAATATACAGTCTGTAGCGCACCTGTGTACACTAGTATATACCACTATATGGTCACTATATGGAGGTACTATTGGTCTTTGTCTACTGATCAGTAATAGTGTAGGGGTGTTATTCAGTCACTTTGTGGTCATGTTCTGGCGGTTTAAGCAGGCTCCTATGTAATAGTGTTATTGGTAATGTTGGTTTTGGTATAGTTTGGTAGCAGTTTGGTAGCAGTATGATGGTGAGATGTATGGTGAGGTATTTGCCCCTTGTATTATCTACATTATCTAACAGCATGTCCTGGTAAATGTTCGTGGTCGGGGAGGGGGGGGGGGCATCTAAAAGTTTGCTTTGGGACCCAGGCTTCTCTAGTTACGCCCCTGAACCATACTATAATAGAGAGTACAGGGATCATAAATGAATTACAATGAAAAGTTGAGAGAATATATAATCTTTCATAGTCCATGTAGCATTCTGACTGGCATTTTTTTTTTTAAAGGGGTTGTCCAACACTTACAGTATTTTTATGATCTTTCAATGAGATGGTCAAGTTAGGTTGGGATCTGATCTTGGTGTTTCCATTGGCTAGATATATACAAATACACAATATATTGTGGCAAATACTCAGCATGGAGCCGTGACTGGAGACACAGTCTACATTGAAAGAATGCTGATGTCTATCGAAATGTCTGTTTTTGCCCCTCATCATTACCGCTCTTGTTACAGTTCTATACAGCTAATTCAGTACAGCTCAATTTAATGAATAACAAAGAGAAAATGCATTAATTGCCAACAGTTATTGCCAAGTTATGCATCTTTATAACAGGAACATCCAATTATATTATATTAAGTGCTCAATGTGAACTTTCAAAACTGTTTGTTTACATTCGGGCTCGCTCTTCCTAGCTGATTATAAAAGTTGAATGAAGAAAGTTTATGAAGCTCAACGAAGCTCAGTTGATTTACATCAAAGACAGATTTATTTAGTCTGCTGCTTTTATTACTAAAATATTGACAGACGTGTGAGTCTCCACAAGACAGGATCTTACAGATTGAAGATCTGATTTGAGATCAAGTGTACACCTAAACATGCCAGAATGTTATACCACACAATTCGTTAAGACTGAAAGCAAGGCAGGGTCAGTAAATTTCATACTTATTCATGTTCCATACACTTCACCCATTAAACAGATATGCGAGTCAATTATTTACAAAGTGAAGACAAGGATAAGTGATGAAAAGTGAATGGTCCCTTTCCCGGTCATAATAATATGGCTCTTCCATTATTTCCTCTTCGCCTTCCAAGAACCATAACTTTTTTGTTTTTCCATCTACATAAACATATGAGGGCTTTTATTTTGCGGGAGAAGATGTACTTTCTAAAGGTGTCATTGACAATATCTTTCAATCATAAAGTAGGACTTTTTCTTAACTTTTTCACAAACGTAAAGCAACACTAGACAGATCCCCCACTGTCCGTTAGTAACAAACTTCCACTTATATGTTGCTTACAAACAAGACACACAACCGATATATTTTTTAATACAGAGTGAAGTTTGAAAAAATATATCGGTTGTGTGTCTTGTTTGTAAGCAACATATAAGTGGAAGGTCATTGACCATATCACATAATTTATTGCAAAATAGCAAAAAGTGGGGTGAAATATGAAAAAACAACATGCTTGTGCCATATTTGCAAGGGTTTTGTTTTCACGGCATCCATTCTTCAGTATGAATGATGTGATATCTGTAATGTGCAAGTTTATATGAATCCAGCAATTCCAAACATGTAGGGTTTTTGTTTTAACACCATACAAAAACTTCTATCAGGTCAATAACTTTTTTGTACTTTTACCTATTGACCTGAGTGAAGGTGCATTTTTGCAAGCTGAAATGTACTTTTTATTAGGAACATTTTGGGATAGATACTACTTTTTGTTCACTTTTTATTCCAATTTTTGGAGGACGTGAAATGACAAAAAAAAAAAACCCATAATTTGGCATTTAGAATTTATTTTCTTCTATGGTGTTCAGCATATGGGATAAATTATGTTAGATTTTAATATATTGGATTTTTATTATTATTTCTTTTTATTTGTGAAATGGCAAAAAAGGGGAGTGATTTGAACTTTTTAATATTTTTTATACTTTTAAACATTTGTTTTTACATGAACAGTAAGTCCTTGTAGGATACTTGACCACTAGGGGCTGTGATTGTTAATACACACTCCTGCGCCGTATAAACAATGCAGACGAGAGTGTATAAAGATGGCAGTTCTATAACTCCCTGCCTGAGGTAAGAAGTGATTGAAACAAATACATGCCGGCGATGGAAGCCTTTATAAGCCTTCATCATGTTAATGTATAGACACCCAGCAATCTCACCACGGGGGTGCCGACTGGAGTGAGGAGCGATGCGTGGCACTCTTTCTCATTCATTTAGATACTGCAGCATCTAAAGAGTTAAACAGCAAGGAATAAAGCGGGCTCCTCTGTTATTCTTTATAGAAATGTATTACTGAATCAGTCGGCTGGGTGTTACCAGTTTGGGGTGTGTCCCTGTACAGTCTGACATTGTCCAATTAGTGCTGTGCAGGGCTCACCCGTTAAAAACAGAAGAACAGCACAATACAGAGGAGATGCTCCAAATAGTTATTTTATGAAGAACACAAGTATTTACTGAGACAGACATATCAGGGGATGTCATCTTTAACCATTGAAAAGAAAAATCAACCTGTGACATGGACAATGCGCTCCTGCAGTACTGTCATGGATCAATCCTAAAAATGTTGTGGTACCATTTTACAAGCTTCCAAAATAAATTATAATTGATAATTGCTGTACAATGTAAAATAAATCTGTCCCTGGGTTATACCCCGTTGCATGAAGACGTTATATATTCACTAATAATTCCAAGCTAGTTGCCATTGCCACCAAATGGTCTCGACAAGTAGTAATCAGAAGCCTGGAAAACAGTTTGCAATATATACTCCCACTCTATCTATTATTCTATATACCTTCATGTCTGTGACCCCTGTTAAGCATGCAGAATGACACTACCCTCTATGAGCTCTGTTGGCTTTTCGTTTTGCTCCTCCAATCTGTCCATATACCAGTATTCTATATCCTCATATGTGCGATGAACTCTGGCATTATATATTCTTCTCCATCCTGTGAATTCTGTTAGTCATTCTTTATGCCCCTAACCTGTGTTACCTCTGTCTGGAATGCCTCCCCTCTCTCTGGCATTGTATATGCCTGACACTGATACTTGTTTAGCAGTACAAGATGGCTGCTAAGATGGTCTTTATTCTAAGAAAATAACATTAGAATTTGTGGCATTATGTTCCACATATAATATTGTCTGCAATGTTTCTCAGTTTCTTAGTATGTGTTCCTAACAATGAGGAATCAATTTTACTCTTTATTATATCATTTTAAGGATTATTATGACTAGATACAGCTTGCGCAAATAATTATAAGAATTGCTATGACTACTGCTGCTATTGCTGAATTTTTCGCAAAAATGTAACAATTTAACTCTCTATTACTAGTAATATGACTGGATCTTGGCTACTATAACCCATCCCCTGTCTATATTCAATTGTTTAAAATTTTTAATATGAACAATAGATTTTAAATCAGAAAATTAACCTGTCTGGCTTCTTGTGTATACAAAAATAAAATAATAATAAAATAATAATAATAATAATTATTATTATTATTATTATTATTATTATGCTATAGTGCGAGAGCGAATCAACAGTGTGCCTCAATAGTTAGCACTGTTCCCTCGCAGCACTGAGTTTGAATGCTGTTTTCTATGTTTGTATGGGATTCTGTAACAATTCCTTTCCTTTCCTGCCTTTCCTGCATGTCGGTTGTGTCATATGGCCACCTGCTCTGTGAGCCTCATTCTATATCTCCTCTGTACCTGAACTATGTTATCCATTGTATATGCCCCAACTCTTACTAATCTTTGTTGGCGATTCTATATGCTCTTCCCCCTCTGTTAATTCAGCAGGATTTGTGAATGAAAAGCAGAGAAATTCCTAAATGAGAAAGTGAAAGTGCTGCCAATCCCACCCAAATACTGTGATTGACAGTTTGCTCTGAATACAATGACAGAGGAAAAGCTGTCAATCACTGTGGGTTATGTGGGTGGAGTATGACTTTCACTGTCTCTTAAGGAGTCCTATCAGTATATTCTCTGATTTTTTATTAAAAATCATGTGTCAAGTCATATAAATCTTTTTTTTGTTTTACTTGCTTTATTAACATTTTAAACATGTTTATACAAATTTCCCCAACAGGGAACAATCATGAGAAAGCTGGGGAGGGAAAGGAGGTGTGGGGAGAGGAGGGAAGGAAAAGAAAAGTAAAGGGAAAAAATTCAATCCTGACATTCAACAGTTCACTACAAAAGCCGTGAATCATATATTGTTTAGGACTAAATATATGTTTTGAAAAGATGCAATTATTTTACTTTTTAATAAGGATATTAAATCCATGGGTGGTCAAATTCACATTTGAAAGAAGTCCTGGAGCATTATTTCTTGAAAGGCCTGAATACATGCTAAGGTGTGCATACATTCTGTAATGACATTTTCTATGACGGTAATAGCAAAGTCCACAGTGAGACTTATTTTTCCCAAAATTTGATACTTAAAATTATATGTTTGCTACTTGTTGCTTGGTTTGCTCCGTATTGTCTGAGCCTCCCCAGTGCATGGACGGTGTATCATTGACTGCCCTTCATCTCGTCTATATGACACTTTTCATTGGACTTACATAGAGCGGCCGTTCATAACTAAGGGCATAAGCTGTTTCTATTTCTTTAAAAGTTTTTTTTCCTAAAATTTAATGTTTCCTATAATTTTAAACCGTTTCCCTGATGAACCCTTTTTTTGGGGAAAAAAAATGTTGAAGTGTCAATATTAAAATGTTCGTTACCCCTATTTATTTTTAAACTTTATTTTTTGAGTCTATTTTGCCCTTTTGGGTACTTTTTAATTTATTTTTTGTGAATGAAATGGGGGTATTTGGGTTTGTCTTTTTTTTAGTAGTGAGGGATAGTTGGGAATTTAGTCCAGGTTCCTGTCGGGGTCGTCCTTAGTGGGGCAGTTACCCTACATTTGAGGGACTGGTAGTCAGTAATTGTTTAGGGAATTGATAGGGTTTTCTTAGAGATTTCTTATTGGATATTAATAAAAGTTATTTTTTAGGTATTACTATGTTTTCTAAGGTCTATACCCTTTCGTGGTTCTCTACTATAAGTACCTAAAGTTTGCACCATTGGCATATAAAAATGTCAAAGCGAAGGGAGAAAAAAAAGGGGAGAGTGGAATGGGAGAATGGGGAGAGATGGTGGATCATATAAATCTTTATCTCACAGTGCTCATCCTGCTCTAAGACACAATAGCAAGAACCACTTGACAGGTTCACATTACATCTGCTTAACTACTCTGAATATTTAATAATCTACATATCCGATATGATGTACAAACACACAATGTTTACTCCTTCCTTATAACACAGCATCAAAAGCACTTGCAAAACAAACATATCCAGGACCTGCTGCAATCACTGAATCTCAAATGCTTGAAAAGCCCATGGCATCTAGAAAATGTTTATAACATTCCAAATATTTGTAAAATCAGAAACATATGGTTTGACACATTTGTACTGCAAATGGGGAACTTTTTCCACTAAACAAAGGTATTAAGTGAAAAAGTAAATTGAGCCCATCTGTTCTTGAGTCATTATTTAAAGGCAAATGGGATGGTTCTGTGGTAATCTGCTGTCAGTAGACTTTGGACAGCAGTGGAGAATTCCTGGAGTCAGCATGTTTATATTACTAAATGGAATCAACCCTGAATGATCTCATCAGCATCCACCATATTAAGTCCGGAAAGTATTAGAATGTACGTGTAGAGAACTACAGAACAAATCCTCCCCGGATTACTGCAGCCCCGGTGAAAAATTATACAGATGTTTGTTGCAAACAGAATAATAACTTCCCTGGTCTGAAATAAACACCTGATGACAGTGAGGTTAATCTTTCTGAGACATTCTGCCAGATGGATTCTCAATTAATTAAAGAAAAACTTTACATGGAAATATTAACAAATGTTTTATAATCTTACTAGAAAAGAATTACCAGATGATTTAAAGCCAATCTCTTTAAGTGTTTTATAACATTTGAATTTAAAAAGCACTTCTCTGCCTCTGCCCCCATGAAAACACCTACCCAGAATCTCAGTGTTATCATGGGGACATTGAAATGCATGGAAAGCAATCAGATCTTTTCTTTTACGTGCTAACTACACAAGGAAAAATTTAGCTAGATTCTAATTAGTTAGAATTAGTAGCTTATGTAATTTACTTTTGCCCAGGATGGATGGATCTTTTGGCACTTAAAAATCATTTCTATCTCTTATAAGTCAAATTTTAGATACAATGGGTAAAATAAATATTTGAGACACTGCCAATTTTGCAAGTTTTCCCACCTACAAAGAATGGAGTGGTAGGCACACTTATAGTAGGTACACATTAACTTTGAGAGACAGAATCTAAAAAGAAAATCAAGAAAATCACATTTTATTATTTTTAAATAATTAATTTGCATTTTATTGCATAAAGTATATGATGACCTACCAACCAGCAAGAATTCTGGCTCGTACAGACCTGTAAGTTTTTCTTTGAGAAGTCCTCCTACTTTGCACTCATTTCATATATTAATTGCACCTGTTTGAACTCATTACCTGTATAAATGACAACTGTCCACATAATCAATCACACTCCAACCTCTTCACCATGGCCAAGACCAAAGAGCCATCTAAGGACACCAGAAACTAAATTGTAGACCTACACAAGGCTGGAATGGGCTACAGAACAATAGGCTATAAGCTTGGTGAGAAGGCAACAATTGTTGGCGCAATTATTATAAAATGGAATAAACACAAGATGACTGTCAATCCTCCTTGGTCTGAGGTTCTATGCAAGATGTTGCCTTGTGGGGTAAGGATGATTCTGAGAAAGGTTAGGAATCAGACCAGAACTACATGGGGGGGACCTGGTCAATGACCTGAATAGAGTTGGGACCACAGTCTCAAAGATTACCATTAGTAACACACTACGCCGTCGTGGATTTAAATTCTGCAGGGCACGCAAGGTCCCCCAGCTCACGCCAGAACATGTCCAGGCACTTTTGTAGTTCACCAATGACCATCTGGATGATACAGGAGAGGTATGGAAGAAGGCCATGTGGTCAGGTGAGACCAATATAGAACTTTTTGGTATCCTCCACTCACTGTGTTTGGAGGAGGAAGAAGGAGGAGTACAACTCCAAAAATACCATCCGGACCATGAATCCTGGGGGTGAAAATATCATACTATGGAGGTGCTTTTCTGCAAAGGGGACAGGACGACTGCATTGTATTGAAGGGTGGATGGATGGGGCCATGTATTGTGAGATTTTGTCCAAAAATTTCTTTCCCTCAGTAAGAGCTTTGAAGATGGCTTGTGGCTGGGTCTTCCAGCAGGACAATGACCAGAGACACCCAGCCAGGGCAACTAAGGAGTGGCTCCATAAGAAGCATTTCAAGGTCATGGATTGGACTAGCCAGTCTCCAGACCTGAACTTAATTGAAAGTTTGGAGGGAGATGAAACTCAATGAAGCCCAGAGACAGCCCTGAAACCTGAAAGATCTGGAGAAGATCTGTAAGGAGGAGTGGGCAAAAATCCCTGCTGCAGTGTGTGCACACATTAAATGTCTGACCTCTGTTATTGCAAACAAAGGTTTTTGTACCAAATATTAAGTTCTGTTTTTTATTGTATCAAATCCTTATTTCAAGTAATAAAATGCAAATTAATTATTTACAAATCATGCAATATGATTTTCTGGATTTTTTAGATTCTGTTTCTCAAATTTGAAGTTTACCTACAATAGAAATTACAGACCTCTGCATTCTTTGCAGGTGGGAAAACTTGCAAAATCACCAGAGTATCAAATACTTCCTCACTGTAGGTAACTGCCATCTTCCGATGATTTTCTTAAAATGGGTGACATGGATTTATGGCTATTAAAGTCTTCTCTCTACTTGAAGATGTATGTTCCAAAAACTGAATTTCATTTTTTTTCTACCATCCATTAACCTAAATCTAATATTTCGATTTTAGTGTGTGGTACAACCATAACTCATGGGTAGCAAGACTGGTGTGTTTGGATTTTGTTAGACTCAGATTTGTCCTTCACTATTTATATTTAATTAGTTGCATGCTCCTGTCACCTGTACCCACCCCAAAAAAATCTCCAAAATGCACTTTTTTCTTAATGTGGAAACAGTTAAAACTCTTATTGTTGCCCAGATATATTCTTGTCCTGTCTGGTGTAACTCTTGACTAGTTAATCTTCCTTTGAAACTCCCCTTTCCAATCAATTGAGAATACAGAAGCCAAGTTCATCTTATTGGATAAATACATACAGAAGAGGGGGGGGGCACCACTAAACTAATAATGGTGGTGCTGAAAATGTGTACAAATAATGAGTCATCGAAAGGAGGGGAAAGAGCGTTATACACAAATAGAAGAAATATGCACACAATGTTTATATTAACTACCCTATTTCCTTAAAGATGGCTAGACAATTGTACAAATCAAGCACTGTTTGCCTCTTATTTCCTTGTAAGCTCTTGTGAGCAAAGCCCACATGCCAGTTGTTTGAATTGTTCAATGGATTGTCCTACAGAAAAAATCTAATAAGAAATGGGGCCAAGGTGGTTAAAATAAAACCCCAAAAAAGTTATACTTATCTACCTTTCCCCAGCCGCTGCCACTCTGGAGCTCTCCGGTGATCCGTTCCGCTTCACTTCTGGATTCTTGTTGCGACACAAAGAAGAGGCTTGAACACCACTCCAGTTACAATGGAGTTTGAGCCTCTCCTGCATTTCAGGAAGAAAATCTGGAAGTGGAGAGCTCTGGAGTGGCAGCAGTAGGGGACAGATTGGTAATCAGAACTTTTTTCGTTTTGATTTTTTTACCAGCCTGTACAAGAGATCTGGTCTTTACTGCAGAGAACTCCTAGGTTGCTACCACCAACATGATTGTCCGTGGTGACAGCTGATGAACAGTCATGGTACTAGAGGTGAAGACAGAATACATAATTGCCACATGCAGAGGGTCTGGGCAGGTAGAGTTTACTCAAAGTCAGGTCAAAGTCAATAGATCAGGGCAGGCAGAGGACAAATGGGATGGTAAGGGATATAAATTATATTATAAATGATTAGATCAGACTTCTATGGAAGACGATAATACCAAATATGTGTAACTTTATTTTACTATTTTATATGTAAAATGGAAAAAGTGGATGTTTCAAACTTTTAATTTTAAATTCTTAAAACTTTTTTTTTACTTGTACTTGCAGCCCCCTTAGGGTACTTAACCACTAGGAGATGCGATAGCTTGTACACTGTTCTGAAATAATAAGATATTGCAGAGCAGAGTACAATGATAGCTGACCTATTACATCTTGCCTATGGCAGGGTGTAATAAGATTAGTAAAATGGCAGTTGTGGAGCCCTTCATTAGGCCCTTGGCTGCCATGACAACTGATTGGCACTCCCCAATCTTGCCAAGGGGTATGATCGGGGACAGGAATGTTGCGCAGCACTGAACCTTAATCCATTAGATGCAGTGGACACATTTGCCACAGCATCTAACGGATTAAAAAGCCGGGATCCTAGTGGTAGGTCCGGGCTGTAATTAACAAACGTTACCTGCTGCATATGGAGCGGGTTCAGTGACTGCATGACATTTTTTATTATTATCATTGTTTATTTAAAGCGCCATTTATTCCAGAAGACTGTACATTTGGGGAGGGGGGCACAAACAAAATGTCAGGCAAAGTACAATGACAATGATAAATGACCAACAACTAGGAAGAGGGGACATTGCCTATAAAGGCTTACAAGGGAGGATAAAAGAGGCAGAAGGTGAGGGGCAGACATAGAGGTGGTTTAGGGGCAGTGGGGTTATTGTAGGTTATAGGCTATGCTGAAGAGATGGGTTTTCAGGTTGCTTTTGAAGCTAGTGAAAGTGGAAGAGTCTCATGTTTTGGGGCAGTGAGTTCCAGAGTATGGGGGAAGCACGAGAGAAGTCTTGGAAAGGGTTGTGTGAGGAGGTGACACAGGGAAAGCAGAGAAGAAGGTCCTGTGAGGTGCGAAGATTGCACGAGAAGAGAGATCTGGAGATTAAGGCAGAGAGGTATGGAGGGGAGAGGTTATGGAGAGTCTTGCAGGTCATGGTTACTAACTTGAAATTAATTTTCTGGGCAATGGCTAGCCAGTGAAGGAATTGGCAAAAGAGATAAAAGGAGAGAGTTGCATCGGATGGGCAGCGGAGTTGAGGGAGGATTGAGGGGAGAAAAAGTGCTAGATAGGAGGCCGCAGAGAACGATGCTGCAGTAGTCAAGGTGGGAGATGACGAGGGCATGGATTAGTAGTTTTGCAGTATCGAAGTTAAGGATTTGGCGGATGTGAGAGATATTTCTCATGTGTTGGAGGGAGGCATAGGTAAGGGCTTGAATGTGTGCTTTGAACGGTGGGGAAGAGTCAAGGGTTATCCCAATGCAGCTGACTTGTGGCACAGGTGAAAGTGTAGAACCGTTGGAACTGATAGAGAGATCATGTGAGGGGATAGAGTGGGACAATGAAAAGATGATAAAGTCAGTTTTCTCCACATTTAGTTTTAGGAGACAGGAGAAGAAGAAGGATATTATGGACGATAGACACTGTGGAATCCGGGAGAGCAGAGAGTTAATATTTGTACCGGAGATGTAAAGTTGGATGTCGTCAGTGTACAGGTGGTACCGAAAGCCATGTAATGCTATAAGCTGGGTCAGACAGTATAACTATGTCACATGTTAGTAAGAAGTTAAAGCTAATCTATGAGATGGAAATACCCCTTTAAGGCTGATTGGTAATAAAGCTGCCCGTTACTGCCCTTATATTTTGTGACTATAGAGATGGAAGCGGCTGTTGCAATGTGCTGTTAGCCAGTATGACACTGGTCTGTGCATTAAAAGAATACTGCTACATTAGAAGTATGGGACAGATGGAAGGGAGTATGACTGCAGGACCACACTACACAGTGTGTATTTGCAGTTTGTTACTATGGAGATACATGGCTTTGTATAGGGCCTGGTAACACAATATAGAATACTTTTAATCAAATCTTTTTGCAAACTTGCATAATTTTTTTTTATTTCAGATACGTAAAAAAAGTTATTATTTGTGAAGGTGCCCACAGGCTGTATGTTCTAGGCACTGCAACATGTCAAACCTGCCACCATGTTATTATATTTCCTATTATTTGTGCAGTACATTCTGCTTTCAGCTTAGGTATTCACTACAGCTCCTCTGTCTCATGGATCAGACGTGCAACCACATGCCGGGGTCACACCTGCTGATGTCAGCTGGGTTTAGAAGACTTGTTGTAATATGTGTCTGTCAGCTTGTCTGAATATTATTTTGACTACCTGGCTGGTGACCTGACCACCACCCTGCTTGTCGTCTTATCTGCTTCATGATCCATCCTGATTTCTGTCTTATCAATAATGTCATCATACCTGAGATAAAAATAATTATTATAGACAGTATAATACCACATAATACATTAATGAAGATTCATGCTCATTACATCGGCGTCCCTGTGGCCTATGTATTGTGAACACAAAGGACAGAATCTTAATGACTGGAACATGATTCAGCAGCTTTCCCTTGTGTCCTGTGTTCTTTATGAATTATACATTCATCCATGTAGCTATTATTTAGCTGGTTACTGCAGGTTTATTTTGATGTAACTTCTTCTTGTTTGATGTTAAGAAAAATTAAGGCCTTGTTCACATCCATGAAATTCTGCATTTATATCAGAATAATAATATCACGGAAAAAAATCCAACTCTTTAATCCCCGTTAAAGGGGTTTTGCTACGAGCTCAGTTCCTGCCTCCTGAATCCAGCTCTTCAGCTCTGTGTGCTCACAAGGGGGCGTATGTGATTTGTTTGAATTGCCTATCCTGCGACCCAGCAGGATGACATCACCAGGCCCTTCCTCTCTCTAGTCAAAGAAAGGTCTGTTTATGTATAAAGCTGTGAGTGGCTACAATGTAGCTCACAGGTAGAGTTTTTGCTTCACAGCACCAGTGTCCTAGGTTCAAATCCCTGATGGAACCAAACCTGTGGATTTTGTTTTCCCTTTATCAATGCACAGACCACATTGAGGTTTTTTTTTTAATTTATTTTCACTGTTTGACTAATTACTAAGGCGTACAAAGGACAGTAGTAGAATGACAGATCCTGGGGTTGAACACTCAGTAGCTGCCTGAGAGGAGAGGGGATGTCTTAGCATGTGCAGCCAGGACTGAGGAGCTCTCAGCCCTGGTCGTATCCCCTGGAGATGAGGTGTAAACAATGGATCACTAAATGAGCAGCTAAAACAAAAACGGTGCAGAATTTTTAATAATGATAAATGGTGAAAATGTTTATTATTTCGTTTACAAGCTTCTCACGTCAATTTTACTGCGTGACAAAACCCCTTTAATAACAAATGCTTAAAATAACTATATACTCGCTTACTGAGCTTAGGTGCAGTCAGTAAATCAAGCTAGAATGGGATTCAAAACTCTATGGTGCATTGTTCACCCTCAGATGAACGATCCACAGTGGTGATGTGATGGACATCCAGAGGCCCCACAATAGAACCATCTCTATGAAGCAGAGTAGGGGAAAGAAGGAATATATGATACTGTCCCTCTGTCCTCACCATATTCTTGTTGTTAACAGAGAACCCGTCTTGAAAAGGGAAACCCCAAAGACTGTACCTTTTATGCCCTAGGAATCACCCTATAATAGAGCATTTAAAATCATGAAAATCCATATGCAAAACAAACTGTGGTCTACAAAAACTATAAAATATCCAGTGAGCTATGGGCTTGTGTGCCCATATGATATACCGGGTACAAAGCAGAGAATGCTATAGGTGAGTTAACCCCTTAGCGCACTATGATGTATCATTACATCTTTTCGATGATAAGTTTATATGGAGCGGGCTAACACGCTGAGCTCACTCTATACACGGCAGGTACCGGCTATTAGTTACAGCTGACACGTACCACTAACAGCGGCAATAAGAGCCAGCTTCGATCCTTGCTGTTTTACCACTTAGATCACTGCGGCATTGAAATAAATAAAGGAAAATCGCTGCACATCATTCTTCTTCCTGCTCTTCCCTCACAACGAGATTGTGGGGTGCAGGCAGTTGCCATGGCAGCTGGAAGGCCAATGAAGGTTTCCATAGGCGCAATCTTAGTGCTTCTATTATTTCCTGCCATAAGTAGGAAGTAATACAAGCGCCGTTTTGGTACACCCTTCTGCATTACACATATAATGCAGAATGGTGTACAAGCGATTGCACCCTTTAGTTTCCAAGTATCCTAATGGGACTGCATGTACAATTTAAAAACAGAAACATTTAAAAAACATATAAAAAATAATGAAAAATTTTAAAAGTTCAACACTGTACAAGAAAAAAAAAATCCTAACGCCAACATTTTGCATTTTTTGGGGGCCATCACATGTCCCAAAAAAATTGGAATAAAAGTGATCAAAAATCTGCACTTACCCAAAAATGGTGTCAATAAAAACTACATTTCAGCCTGCAAAAAACAAGCCCTCCCTCAGGTCCATAGGAGGAAAAGCCAAAAAGTTATTGGTTGCAGAAGATGGCGCTGCAGCACAAATTTAAAAAATAGAGATTGTTTTTATTTTTTCAAGATCATTGAAGTAAAACCAAAACCCTAGATATTTGGTGTCACTGGAACTGTACTGACCTGCAGAATAAAGATAACATTACAATTATACCAAAAAGTGAACTCCATAAAAACGAAACCCCAGCAAAAATGGCACAGATACGTTTTTTTCCACATTCCAACACAATTCTTGGGGGGTTTCGCAGTACCTTAAATGGTAAGGTCAATGGCACCATTAAAAGGTACATTTTGTCCCACAAAAAACCAAGCCCTCGTATGTCTATGTAGATGGAAAAATTTAAAAAACTCATACAGAGACCAGATCCCACACCTACATTAATATTAATTAGCCAATAACAGAATATAAATAGCCACCCTCTAACTAAGCTTATCGCTGTCTGTTTTGCCTGTTGCTTACCCACTGAAGAGTCTATGACTTGTTGGGTGCAACAAGTGTGGGTTTACATGATTTGGAATGCTCTACAATAGGGTGATTCCTAGGGTATATTATGTACAGCCTGTGGGGGGTCCCCAGTTCTGGGCAGGTTCTCCACTAATGGCAACAATAGGTTACGGATGGAGAGGCCGTATAATATATTCCTTCTTTCCTCCACTCTGTTTCATACAGATGGTTCTATTGTGGGGCCTCTGGATCTGCATCACATCCCCACTTTCGATCGTGCATCTAAGGGTGGACAATACACCATATCAAAATACCATCAAAAAGGTATTCAAATGTATACTGTACATCGTTTACTTTTAAAGGGAGTGTATCATCAGAAAATGAACTATTGTTTAACTCATGTTTTAATTTTAAACACATTTTAAGCATTTTTGGTTGTGTTTGTTTTTTAATTTTTTTATATCAGTATCATTACTGTTTTTCAAAAATCCTGAAACGCTGCAGTTTTCACTTTGGCCACTAGGCCTAATAATAGTCTGACACTTCCTGTTCTGTAGAGAACTTTTCTCCCCATTATCAGTACAAGCAGGATTACACTGAAAGGTGACACCAATGTTTATAGATAACACAGGATTCACCATTCACAATAGGAGATGTCACCGTTCACCCTCTTCTTCTCCCTGCACACTGATTTCTGTCCAGGTCACAGAGCATGCCTAGAAAACTCTCCAATAGAAGTTAATGGGCCCCCTCCTGTTTACAGGCTCCTGTATCCATGTCCCTGGGTTACGAACGGGATAGGGACTGTAGGTTTGTTCTTTAGTAGAATTTGTATGTAAGTTGTAACAGGTAGATTTATTAAATGAACTCCAGCACAAAAGTTTTTATTTTTATTTTGGATAGTGCAGGGAAGGGTTTTAAAACTTGTTTTGCTGTCTGTGCCCCTATTGAAAAGATTTCACCTCATGTGTTTCTGTGGCATGCTGGAACTTGTCGTTGCACAGCTACTATCTGCTGTAGAACATGGAACTACAAGTGCCAGCATGCCCCATAAGTCTCCGTTTGTAACTAGTGGACAGATGTAAGTTGGAATGGTGTAAGTCGAGGATTGCCTGTATATGTTTTAATTGTTGGACAGAATAATTTAGACTACTGGCTATGTCTATGCAGATAATAATTTTAGGCTCACTATCAGAAAACCAAACATCTGGTAATGATAAAGATATATCAACAAATCAATCATCACAGAATTTTAAACAAATAAACAGCATAATGATAAAAGGTCGAGATTCACTTTAAGAATTCACACACAGGACTACCAGTATACAAGTGCAATCTAACTAAGCCATTGGAGATATCAAGTGACATAACCCAAATACTTCTACAAAAGAAGACACAGGAGACAGTTTTTGGGGTGACGTTGAGGTTGGCCACAGTTTTTATTAAATGTTTTAAAATAAACCAGATCATATAACTTTATTACTCTCTTGTAAACTTATAAAAGTATAAATTGTGTACTAAATCATTTGAAACCAAATATTCTAAAATACAGAAATAACTTTTTATCCAAAAACACCCCACCATGTGCCAGACATTAACAATTGACAAGCTTGGGATCCTAACACAAAAGTTAAGCTCTTCATGGACATTACCCCACCAGCTTACCAGCTGTGACAATTAAAACATAAAACTGCAAAACCACAAAGAATCAGCAACTGAAGAGAGGGAACTGAAATCACACGGACTGCAAGACCCCTCAGACCCGATAACTTATACCCCCAACCTATACACAGTCATGGAAACATTAGTAAGGTATTAATGGGTACTGAAGACTACCAGCATAATTATGCAACCCAGTGGGTGGACATGCAAAATGACATAGCTTAAATACTTTTACTAAAGTTTTCGGGGTGACATTGAGGTTGGCCACAGCTTTCATTAAATTTTTTAATACAAATTAGTTTGTACCAAATTTTGTACCAATTTTGTACAAAATAATTTAAAACACCAGTTGTATAACAGACATCAATGCTTACAGACATCTGATTATAATACTAAATTAGAGGGATTTTCTCATTACAACCTTTGGCAGACTTGAGCTGTTTCTGTGTCTCTTACAGCTTTAAATCCAGGGGCATGTCTCTCCTCCCAGTAGGTATCTCTCTCCTCACTGAAGACTGCTGACATTATCATTCTGTGTGAGCAGTGGAAGGGAGAGGATGTCACAGCTCTGCAGACCTCCTGCAATGGTCAGTTCTTATGCCTGCAGAGCTGTCACCTTCCTCCACAAGCTACTTGTAACCAGAACACTTGTATTTGTGTAACAGTTATACATACAGCCTGAACTGATGAAACAAATGTGAGGATTGCACTCTGATCTCCCCTTCAGGCAGAAGGGAACAGAATGTATAAGGATGTGTTATATGGGCGGAGAGTGACTCTAACATCTAGAGACTCAGTAATTGCCCAGATCCTTCACATAGTGCTGTCACTGGGTGATGAGCATAGAGAGGAGCACAGACAGTCTTTATTATACAGACATAGCCATCACAGAAAACTGAGGCAGCTAGTTCCACTTTCATTTTCCACAGCTCAGAGGGGAGTAAGCACAGAGTGCAGGTAGCCAATCACAGCATAGGAGGCATGCCCCATCCAGTGGGTGTATCCCAACAGGATGAATTACATATCAGTCATCCAATCACAGAAAAGGGGGTGTGGCCCCGACCCCAGGCTTTAGATTTAGCAAATGCAAACCAATTGCAAAAATGCTTATTTTTACTGTCCCCATCATTACAGATATCTTCTTTGTAGTGAGAAAACCCCTTTAAGCCTTCCAGGGGCAACATCCCACCATGAGAAGCCTGAATATATCTGTATAATGATTCTCTTGGCTCCCAACAGAAAGACAGCCCTCTCGAAACCATCCTGTAACCCAGAAAGAAAATGTCAAGTCAGATATTGGTTAAGTGGACTCTGTCAGGGATTGTTACCCTATAGCTGCCTGTACAAAATGGTAGACTCTAGTATGAAGTAAAAGTCATGCCGTTTAAATCATTGCCCCATCTCTAATTCTGTGCCAAAGTGCTCTAGGCACCATTTCCGATCTAACTAAAATTAAATAATTAAAAAAAACCTTGAAAACAATCTACATCCAACTTTAATAGCACTATTAGTTCATCTAAGTGGACAAAACACAGGTCATTTACACCTGCATAAGTTACTAGAATAGGAGGCACCAGAGATAGCCTGCTAAGTTCCACAACGTCAGGCAAAACCAGCAATCAGTGCAGGCCGCAGAGAACCTAAGGGAAGTAACTTCAGGGTGAAATGATACCCACCTTGTAGAACAAAAGATATATAAATGAATCAGCTAAACTGCAAATCAGGAAGTATCTAGTATCCAACTGGAAGCAAACAATGACGACTTCAGTAGGCTAAGGGTACTTTCACATGGTGCGTTTTTTACGCCTTTTTTGACACGTTTTTGATGCGTTTTTTGCCGCAATTTTTGATGTGTTCTTTGTGCCACAATGTGCCTTCCTGTACAAAACAAAGTGGTAAAAATTGCGGCAAAAAACTCAGCAAAATGCGGCAAAAATGCACCGTGTGAAAGCACCCTAAGTGATCTGATCTCCAGCTGGGTCCGTAGACAGACAAGGGTTCACAACTAGGTCCGTCTATAGGTGCAATGTGTCAAATACATGCCACACCAGACAAATCTGTTAAAGGGAATGTGTCATCAAAAATGACTTATTATTTAACTCACGTTTTTATGATAAACACATTTTTTAAGAATTTTTGGTTATATTTTTTTTTATATTATATATCACTTTCAATATTTTTTAATAATTCTTCAGTCCTGCAGCCACTTTGGCCACTAAGCATAATAATATCTGACACTTCCTGTTCTGTAGAGAAAGATTCTCAGTTGTCTGCTCATTATCAGCACAAAGAGGGTAAAACTGAAAGGAGACACCAGTGTGAATAGATAACAAGGGATCCACCAATCACAAGAGGAGATAGTCACAGTTGACCCTTTCACCTCCCTGCACAGTGACTTCCTCCCAGGTCACAGAGCATGACTAGAAAACTCTCCTATAGAGGTCAATGGGACTGAGTCAGTCTTAAGACTCCTATGTACATCAAGCAACTGTAAAGCATCTCTCTAACTGCTGTTAAACAGTGCAAACAAGGTCTAGCGATCAAACAGAAAACTGTAGGACTTATGAATTATTAAAATATATGAAAAAAAAAAAAAAAAAAAAGCAACCAAAAAATCCTAAAAAATGTGTTTAACATAAAAACGGGACTTAAACAATTAGTAATTTTTTGATGGCACATTCCCTTTAAGGAAACAACTACAGGAACAATGATGGATCCTTAGCTGCATGACAGACATGCTTGACAGGTGGAGCAGATGGAGCTGTACTGACACTGAGGAACCTCTTGAGCTCTTTTCCTTTGTAATACCTTGTCTACAATGATGATTGTGCCCTATATATGAGCTGGAGAAACCCGAGTGGGATATCCTGTATAAAGATACTAACAAACTAACAGATGTTGTGGGGTTTTGCACATGGTGCTTGCAACACTTTTTATGATAGGAGCCAAAGCTGCAGCTATATTTGCTCCCTGCCATACCACAAAGTCTGCTCCAGCTGCTTGCAGCATGGCCATGAGGCTCAGGCTGATGGAGGCAATGGAAACAAACCAGGAGATGGAGGTGGTGGGTTGACTGGAGAAGGGATGCCTGCTCAACCTCACCACCATAGAGAATCTGCTCCCCCGCCCCTTCACTAATGTCCTAGATGGTTGAAGGGGCATGTGGAGAAGGCTTGGCATTAATTCTCAGCTATGCTGTAACTCCACTGATAAAAGAAGCAAAAAACTGAAGGCATGCCCTGCCATGCTGTTCACTCTAAGGCTATGTTCACATGGCTTATTTGCGGGGCGTAATTACGCCCCGCAATTACGCCGTGTGGACGGGGGCGGGGCGTGAGCGGGGGGCCGCTAGTAAATGACCTGTCACATATGTCCCCCCGCGTCAGATTCGCCGAGCAGGGAGAGGAGATGTAATCCATAGTTCTCTTTGAGAACTGTGGATTACCGTAATGACTGGGGCGTATTCCAGCCGTAATTCGCGCACTACGGCGCGTAATTACAGACTGAAATACATCCCATTTTAAGCCGTGTGAACATAGCCTTAAAAGCAAAGTGGAAGTGTAGAACAGCAATGGGGATAGGCTGGATGAGGAGAGCTGTGCCAGCATCACAGGCGACAAGGCTGACTAAAGGGACACTAAACACGCCAAACTGGAGAGCCAAGAACAGAGTGGAAGCCTCCTCTCCAGCTGGTTCTGGAGGAGTACAAACAGCAGAACTAGCTGCAACATTTCACAAATGGCCAGACAAGCACCTGAGCAGGTGGCTGACCTGTGACTGAGCCAGATCCCAGCTTAGACATCAGCAACTAAAGTCAGCCTGTACTTTGGGAGCAGAGAATGTTATGCAACTCAGCCAGGTAGGGATCGCTGGAGGACAGATCCAAAAAAGGATAAACAGCAGCATAGTCTTTAGGTGAGTTGGACTCCTGTTGACTTGCCAGACCCACCCAGTTCCATTGATTTATGCCCTCTCCACCCAATGCCCACCCAATTAGCCTTTTCACTAATTATAAACTCCCACTACTGCTTTAAAAGGTGGGGGATCCACATGCCTTAGGGACCAATGGTCTCCGAATTTTTAAAAAGGTGTTGAGGTGTTTTGTTGGGTTTTTGGTTATTTTTGCTAAAATGAAATAATCTTTTGTTTGCTGTCATTAAGAGAATATGAAGCTCTCTATACACAACCTGTTTTCGATTGTGGTATTATTTGGCTGTTTTCGTGCAGCCAGCAAACCTGTCTAGAGAATGACTTTTGGATGCACAGAGGAAACAGATTGCAAGAAGTTATACCTCGGACCCCCATCTTCAGGCAGTGACGCAGTGTAAATTCAGAAGTAGGCTGTGTCATAAAGGAACAGAATTATGTATGAATACTGTATATATAGCAGGTGATGGCTATCTAGCATTTATAGTAGCTGAGATCACAAGGTATAGTAGCAGTAAATTCTTGTATCTTTAGTATTCTGGGTGCTTCTACCTTCAAACATGAGCTTAGTAATTTGCTGCAGAGTTTAATACAACAAGACCATTGTGTAGATATTTGTTCACGATATAAAATAAAGTACCACCAAATCATAACACACAAGACGGGATATAAAGACATGAAATCAGAGTATTAGTTGTAGGCATATTACTCAACGTAGGTCAATAAAAACATCAACACTACTACCAAGTCCTCATTATTTTCTGGCAAAGGTCTGGTATGTTTCATGAGCTTCATGTACAGAGCCTAATTTTTCAATGTCAGAGACGATGAAGTCAAGAGAAAACACTCACACAATGATAGCTATTACATTTATAGGAATGAGCTACAGCTGGAATACACACAATAAGGCCTCATGTACAAGACTGTATTACAACTCTGTACAACCTCCAACCATAAAAGTGCATGAGGCTACTACTGTATATCCGTATGCCTCTGATTTCATACATAAGCACATATGCTTATGTACGTCATTAATATTGTAGAATTCATTTATTAAATGCATAGCTTTCTGAGTATTTACCCTGAGAACAAATTCTTAGACTTCTTAAAATATTCAGAGCATAACAGTGTTTTTGTTCAGGTTCTTTGCTCAAGTAAATATATTTTATGGACTATTAGTCCTAATGTTATACATATGCTTTTTAAATAAGTATATTATGTTGCTGTAACTAATCAAATTTCTCTTAAAGTTAAAATATGTAGTGGAATAGTGTATCACTATGAATAGGAAAGCATTTGGTAATGTCATTATAAAAAGAATGGCAATAAAATATAGTACATAATCCGTCCTCTGTTAGTCTTTATTTTATAGTCTTTAGTTCTAACCTATATCCAAATACTATGTTTCTGTTCTTTTTTTCTATGTATATGCACCTCTTTTTCAGAGTAAATACGTGTGTGTGTGTGTGTGTGTGTATATATATTTCTTTGCCCATATGAATTTAGAAAAAAAATTTGCTTGCAAATTATACTGTATTTCAGAACTATATTTAATGTTCTAAATAGCAGCATTATTCATATGACAATGATGAACAATCACATTACTATTTTCCTACAATAAACAGATGTGCTATTAATGACGGAACCAGAATCAGGGTGAAAAATAGAGGAACTGGGAGACAACAGCTAGCATTATGTATAAAAAGGTCATCTGTAAACTTTACATTGAAATGGAATAACTATTTAAAAGTTTATCTCTTAATCCTCCACCATCATTGGGGAGGGAAAAAGCCCAATTATAGCAGACTACTGTAGCCACTACACAGTTTTAGGCTTCTTCATAGCTTAAAGGGGTTCTGCACCTTGAACAATTCTTAATGGTCCCGTAACAATACACCTGAAGGGGTAGTCCCGTTTCGGGAAATTCTCTTTGCCGGCCGTTCCTGTTTCAGGAAATTCTCTTCACCGGCCACTCGTTACTGGGTGCGATCCGGCACTGCATGTGAATTAGGAGGGCAGCGCTAGTGCCGTCTTCCTCATTCGATTCTATGGGAGTTCCGGTTATAGCTGAGCACACACACTTGGCTATACTCAGAACTCCCATAGTAGTGAATGAGAAGGACGACGCTAGTGTCGCCCTCCTCATTCACATGCAGGGTCGGATCACACCTAGCAAAGAGTGACCGGCAAAGAGAATTTGCCGAAACAGGATTACCCCTTTAACATAAAGTGTCCCCCTGATAGAGTCCCCAGTTTCAATCTGCAGGGAATTCTGACAAAAAGTGCTTGATCTCCCTGCAGTGCCACCACAGGGGAAACTAATCATTAACCTTTATCCATTAAAATCAATAAGCAATGCAGGATAGGTTCTCTAAGAAGAAAGATGCTCTTTGTAACCACTCTACTCTCCAGCCAAAAGGTAGAGATCATGATTAAGTCAGAATTCTCTATTAGGGTACATGAGGTTTGGAAACCAGAAAACCGCTTTAGTGCTGCACACTAGGGGTGACATGTCCGAAAAGTGGTGTATCGATGCCAGTTTTAGGCGCATTAAATCAGTGTAAAGTGTGCTTGAAAGTCTGATACTTTCTAAAAACTGGCGTCAGGTATACCTTGTATAGATTACTTAATGCGCCTAAAATGGCACATCATATCAAAAAGGGCGCATTGCATCAAAAAGGGGGCATTGAATTAAAAAAGGGGGCATTGTATAAAAAAAGGGGGCATCGTATCAAAAAAGAGGGCATTGTATCAAAAAAGGGCACATTGCATCAAAAAAGAGCGCAGTGCATCAAAAAAGGGGGCATTGTATCAAAAAAGGGTGCATTGCATTAAAAAAGGTGCATTGCATTAAAAAAGGGCGCATTGCATCAAAAAAGGGTGCACTGCATCAAAAAAGGGGGCATTGTATAAAAAAAGGGTGCATTGCATTAAAAAAGGCGCATTGCATTAAAAAAGGGGCCATTGCTCAACACTTGGCACATAGCATATCATTGGTAGTATATGGTATGCGTCTATCGAGGCTAATTGCCCGACCGGAGCGCATAACACGTAAGGCGCCTCAATAGGCGCATTTCGCGACGGGGACGCACAGTGCACCAAATTTAGGTGCATTACAAAGTGCCGTTCCTGGCGTATTATAAAAACTAGGTGACATCATTACACTGTGATTACCACAGTCTAAGAAGATTGTTTGATATTTTCTTCTTCTTCTCTCTTCTTTTTTACCTTTTTTTCCTCCACTATAGTATTTTGGTGGCAATACCCATCTCTTAGATTTATTGTACCTGTTTCAGCATGTGTTATATCTTCCATCCCTTCCAATTCCAGAAAAAGTGTGACATTATTGTAAACCTGTCCTGAAATATGTATTCAACTCTTTTAAGACTGTATAAAATATTCTATACTGCCTTGAAAACGGAAGCCTTTCCTGGTGATGCAACTTGGTAAGCAGAGGGGCAGTGACCACCCATCAGAGCCCTATATGTAGTAGGGTATTGTGAACTGGTATTTTAGACGCATGTCTGATAGCCCTTTGGTTCATTATGGCAGTGAGTCGTTCCACTGTAGTATGCTGGTCCACGCTTGTGCACCTTTGTAGCCAATGTTTACCGACCACATCAATGGCATGTGGTGCTCTGCAGTATCCCCATCACCTCTTCACATTGGTGTCATGTGTTCACTCACCATACATTTTCACAACACAGTTAACAAATTGCGCAGTTTCAGAAATACTGGCCTGAAAACCAATAATCATCCCTTTTTGCATCTCTAAATTGCCCACTTGACTCATGAGGTATATGCGCGCAGACAGCCTATCACACACCTTACATACCCACCAAGCCAGCTCACAACATGTCACTTCCTTCATTACCTACGGACTGTTGACGTCAAAAGTAGGAAGTAGTTATAATAATGTGACTTGCCTGTGTATGTAGATCAGAATACTGTAACTGCCTCCGTCATACCTAGAAACCAAATAAAAATTGCTAAACCCCCACCAATAAAAATAAATGCAATCTAATTGTACTGCCAGCTATCACCATGACATCACTCTGGTATGGAGAAGGTCCGGGTCGTTTTCTCTCATATGCTGGTTTCGTCAACAAATTGCCTGGCTTTAATTAGCAACAGAAGCCCTAGGATATGGATTGGGTTATAACAAATGATCCTACTCGTTTAATGTTAAGTCTCTATGCATGAGCATTTGATTATTGTTTTCCATCAGTTTGCCCGCCCCATAGGGTAAGTTATCTGTTTACATAAATTGGTCATTGAAATAAACTGGATCTGACAGGAGTAGAGCCTGTTCAGAAGAAATCTGGTTTTAATGTTCTTCATTTTTGAAAAATGAAGCAATGAAATGGGGGAGGGGCCGTTCATTCAGCAGAACTAAGTAACTGGCACATCTTATAACAAAGGAAAAATAGGAAAACAACACGATAAGGCAGGTTTCCAAATACATTATTTGAAACAGTATTCTACTAGTCCAAACAAACAAAAAGTCACGGTTTATTACCCGGTGTCCACAGCAATGACGCCATTATACCATCATCTATTTACATCAATGGGCAAAGCTAGAGAAAGAGGAATACAAGGGTAAGGGCGGGTCAAGGAAAAACAGATTCTAATAATCAGGGCCGGACTGGGAATAAAAATCAGCCCTGGCACTAAGCCCCCAGCAGCCCACATACAATATCCGCTTAAAAAATGTCCCTTGTTCTCGCACCTCGCCACTGTCTAAAATAAACTACACTATAAAGCTGCTTTCACACGGAGCGTTTTTGGTGCATTTTTTGATGGGTTTTCGGTGCGGTTTTGTGCAGAAAGGCAGAGCAGTTAATGCTGAACATTTCTACACAAAAAACGCATCAAAAAAACGCACCAAAACTGCTCCGTGTGAGAGCCCCCTACACACAAGAAAGAAAGAAACAGTGGTGCAGAGAAACCCCTCCTCACAGAGTCAGGTGTGCACTTGATTTACAATCCGGGACAAGCCCATGCTGACATTACATAAGCACCAACATAACCTACAACCCCACCAATCACATCACCAGTAGTCAGGTCACCATCACATGAACACAGCACTGACTCAACATAGAAGTAAACTTACCCCTGACAGCAGGGACTCACAGGAGACGTCATCTCTGATGGGAGTTGTTTTCTTCTTCTTCTGGCCCAAACCTCCATGACGTCTTCCCTGATGAGTCGTTCCCTTCCATTTCTTTCTCTGTCCGGTACAGCATGCAGTGTCCTCTTCTAGTGGTCACTACTCATCCCTGTAGAATTTACAACAAATACATCTTAGACTCCTCTCTCTTCCAGCACTTTCCTATCAATTCCCCAAACAGCGTATGTTAGACCCTAAAAATTAGAAATTAAAAAATGTCAGATAAGTGGCATGTAAATAGGTAGACCCCCATTAGGCAGGCAGGGCCAGTATGCAGGCAGGCAGGGACAGTATACAGGTAGGCAGGGACAGTATACAGGCAGACAGGGCCAGTATACAGGCAGACAGAGCCACTTATAGGCAGACAGGGACAGTATATAGGCAGGCAGGACAGTGTATAGGCAGCCAGGGCAGTGTATAGGTAGGCAGGGCTATTATAGGCAGCCAAGGCAGTGTATAGGTAGGCAGTGCTATTATAGGCAGCCAGGGCAGGATATAGGCAGCCAGGGCAGGGCATCATATAGCCAGGGCAGGGTATAGGTAGCCAGGGCAGGGCATCATATAGCCAGGGCAGGGTATAGGTATCCAGGGCAGGGCATCATATAGCCAGGGCAGGGCATAGGTAGCCAGGGCAGGGCATCATATAGCCAGGGCAGGGCATAGGTAGCCAGGGCAGGGCATAGGTAGCCAGGGCAGGGCATCATATAGCCAAGGCAGGGTATAGGAAGCCAGGCAGGGAATCAGTAGCCAGGGCAGGGAATCAGTAGCCAGGGCAGGGAATCAGTAGCCAGGGCAGGGCATCAGTAGCCAGGGCAGGGTAACAGTAGCCAGGGCAGGGTATCAGTAGCCAGGGCAGGGCATCATATAGCCAGACAGTGTATAGGTAGCCAGGCAGGGTATAGGTAGCCAGGCAGGGTATCAGTAGCCAGGCAGGGTATCAGTAGCCAGGGCAGGGCATCATATAGCCAGGGCAGGGTATAGGTAGCCAGGGCAGGGCATCATATAGCCAGGGCAGGGTATAGGTAGCAAGGCAGGGTATAGGTAGCCAGGGCAGGGCATCATATAGCCAGGCAGGGTATAGGTAAACCAGGCAGGGTATAGTAGCAGGCAGGGGTATAGGTGCCAGGGCAGGTATAGGGGCCGGGGGGGAGGGA
>JAODAL010014228.1:0-88224 GCA_025379985.1 Phyllomedusa bahiana
CGGGCATTGACATCGCTGGGTGAATCAGAGGCTTGCTAAAAAAAGGGTCCGGGACCTTTTTGGGGGCGAAAAGGAAAGGGGGGGGTTTGCGCTGACCGTGGCTGGGGGAAATTATCAGCGGCTTCTGCGACCCCCCTCCCCTTTTTTGGGGCGGGACCCGTATTGCCCTACCCCATCGTCTTTCCTCGTCCACTGATAAGGGGTCGAAAGAAAAAATTCTGGGGAAAAACCCACGAGGGATCTGAAATGTCCCATCACATATCATCAACAAGGGATTTGGTCGTCCTGACTTTCTGCACCCCAAACTGCGGGCTACAAACTAGAGGGCCTGCAAGGCTTCCGACCCCCCAGATTTTTGCCATTGCCCCTTTTTTCCCTTCTCCTCCTTGTGGCTCAGTAACGGGGCGTCAGAGCAGATATTCACCCTTTTGATTTTTTAAACATGCCTTCGCCCCCAAACCCGGGCATTTTGTCATCAAAGGGTCTTCAGACAATGGATTACCCACAGTGGTGGGACCGGTTGACATTTGGGCTGCTTATGTTGGACGGATGCTGTGATGCTAGACGACATTTTTGGCCGTGACTGGGGACGAGGGGGTAAACTGCTGGATGCATTTTTGCTTAAACCCACTGAAGGACAGATTGGCGAGCTTTCGTCCTAAATTTCACAGGGCCCCTGACCCAGCGAGACGGCCTGACGGCCTGCAACTGCGATCGCGGGCATGGTGTTGTCGCCGATGGAAGGGCATTTCCCCCGACCCTCCTCCATGTTCCCCCCTCTTTCCCGCTTACCCCCTGCTTTTCGCTCCATTTTCAAAATAAAAAATTGGAAAAGGGGTAGGGAATTAGTTTTGGAAAGTTCTTTTTAAAAGACAGCAAATCACAGCTATTCTCAAATCCCTCTAATCAAAAAAAAATTGCTGGATTCAAATTTTAAATGAAGGTGTTCATAACAAAAACCCGGACTGGGCAAAAGGCAAAAAAAAACGTATTGTTATGTTTTCGTATAATACACGGGATTTTTTGCACCTTTAAAATTAAACCTTGGTACTATAAAAAATTTTTGTTTTTCAGATTTAACTGCAAACTGCGTCAAGAACAAAGCTGTAGTGCGCCAAAGTCAAAAAACACGTATTTTTTTTGTTTTCGTTAATACACGGTATTTTTTTCACCCTTTTAATTTTACCTGTGGTGACTAAAAATTGCTGTTTTCAGATATACGTTCAAGCTGCGTAAATGAACAAGCTGTATGCGCCAAAGTGAAAAAAAAACGTATCTGTTTTTTTTTCGTATAATACCGGTTTTTTTGCACCTTTTTTAAATTACCCGTGGTGACTTAAAAAATTGCTGTTTTGATTTACGTGCAAGCGGGGGGGCAATGAACAAAGCGAGTGGCCAAATCAAAAAACAGTAATTTTTATGTTTTTGTATAATACACGATTTTTTTGCACCCTTTTAATTCACCTGGGTTGACTATAAAATTGCTGTTTTCAGATTTAACTGCAAGCTGCGTCAATGAACAAGTGTAGTGGCCAAGTCAAAAAACACGTATTGTTATGTTTTCGTATAATACCGGGTTTTTTTGCAACTTTCAATTCACCGTGGTGACTTAAAAAATTTCGTTTAGATTTACGTGCAAGCGCGTCAAGAACAAAACTGTATGCGCCAAAGTCAAAAAAAAAAGTATTGTTTGTTTTTGTAAATACACGGTTTTTTTTTGCCTTTTCAATTCACCGTGGTGACAAAAAAATTGCTGTTTTCAGTTTTTCGTGCAAGCGGCGTCAATGAACAAAGCTGAAAGTGCCCAAAAGTCAAAAAACACCTATCTGTTATGTTTTCGTAAAATACACGTTATTTTTTGCACCTATCAATTCACCTGTTGGTGACTATAAAATTGCTGTTTTAAGATTACATGCAAGCTGCGTCAATGAACAAAGCTGTAGTGTCGCCAAAGTCAAAAAACACGTATCTGTTATGTTTTCGTATAATACACGATATTTTTTGCACCTTTCAATTCAACTGTGGTGACTATAAAATTGCTGTTTTCAGATTTAACTGCAAGCTGCGTCAATGAACAAAGCTGTAGTGCGCCAAAGTCAAAAAACACGTATCTGTTATGTTTTCGTATAATACACGGTATTTTTGCAAACTTTCAATTCACACTGTGGTGACTATAAAATTGCTGTTTTCAGATTTACGTGCAAGCTGCGTCAATGAACAAAGCTGTAGTGCGCCAAAGTAAAAAATCACGTATCTGTTGTGTTTTCGTTTAGTACACGGTATTTTTTGCACCTTTCAATTCACCTGTGGTGACTATAAAATTGCTGTTTTCAGATTTAAGTACAAGGTGGATATATGAACAAAGGTGGAATGGGTAAAATTGAAAATGAACACCTATCTGAAATGTATACTGATAATAAAAGTGGAGTTTTGCACCTAACACAGAGACCTGCAGTTACTAGAAATGATGTGTATCCTAATATAAGTTCAGGCTGCCCAATATCCAGGAAATATTTCAATAGCAAACTGTTAATAATAAAGATATTGCAGTGCAATGTCTACACTAAGTCTTGGTGAACTTTATCCAGTGTTCTTTATAGTAATTTCGCTGAGCTGTTTGGCCACAGGCAGAGCGCACGACCTACTCCTATGAGACGCTGAGAGACACTGAGGCTGAACAGGAAGCGCTGTTCTATGTAAAACGAGGTCATGTGATTTTTCCAGCCAATCGCAACCATACACATCCCAGTCATGACGTCGCACACACATCTCACCCTGCTCTATTCTGTAATCTGATTTGCTGGCTGCCAAAATTACAGGAAGCACCGAAAATGGAGCGATCTTAATAGATGATGCACAGATTTTAGCCTTAATTATCGCAGGATCTAAAAATTTCGATCACCATAAAAACCTTGCCGATTTCAACTTTGTCGATAATAATCGCTCAACACTATGCAAGACGAGTTTGTGTGGGGAGGGTTGTCGAGGACGCCAGCTTCTAGTGGGGTGGTATGTGGGATAGGGGAACAGCCTCCCTGTGTTTTCCAAGTAAAATCCCATGCATGACAGTTGTGAAATATTTATATGTATTCTACTGTTTGGCCACAAGATGTCACTATGTCCAGTTTCCAGTATATGCAAATGAGGGACATGTAGCAGCCGTTTTAGAAGCTGCTAGAAACTCAGAGAAGAACTGACAGGGACAGTTGAGCTAAAGGAGCCAGGATTCACAGTCATTCCAGGGACAAAGGAGAGCCTGCCTGTCTTCACAGACGCCATCATAGAGAGAGAGAGAGAGAACTCCTGGATAAGAAGGACAAGCTACCAGGATAGCGAGGACTGTCTGCAGCCGGACCATCCATCCCATCCATCTGCACCTGAGGACAGGGATTGCCGGCCATCTTTAAGGTACCTCAGCGGATGCGTGCACGCCAACGAGCTCAGGACTGTGCGAAGGCCTTATATTAGTTTAGTTAGTTTAGGCTCAGTTACAGGCCAAAGGAGGGTTTCCCAAATACATCCTTCTGCTCAGGACTTGGAGAGTTTGCTATCGCACCATTAGCTATTTGAACCGGTTCATCTGTGAGGGAAAGTTTGTTTCATATGTGTGTTTGGGAGGGAAGTGGGTAAATCATTTAAGCTGTGTAAGCTGCTGTGCTGCACCACGAACCCCCTGCAACTGCCACCACACACAATTGTTCCCGTTGGTGATTACGGTATTAAAAAGGTAAGGGTTTTATCGGCCTTTCCGAACCCAGTGGTTAGGTAAAGTTACCAGGCATCCAGAGAGTACACTTCTGGCGGCGCGCTGTGCAGCACAGAGGCCCGGGATACGTATTTGTACATTTGTGTTTGGGGGATCTGTTCACCATCTTGTTTCAGAGAATTCAGTAAAAGAAAACGTTGTTGAGCTGGTGTTGGAGTCGTGTTCTTTGTCCGTGACTTCGCTGTATTCCGGTAAACCTGCCCTCGGTACTCGGCTTACACCGACACTACTCAAAAGGGGTAAGGTTTCTAATCAGGGAGAGACACCATGTTGGTTTGTGGAGACTTTTTTGCCTTGAATGCGCCACTGAAATGCTTTCACATAACTGATCTTCACAAGCAGTTTCTGGTTCCCGCTTCCTGGTTAGGCTGTGGGTTGTTTTACAGCAGTAATTGGCAACGCAGCTCTTCTAGTTCTAGTTCAGTGTGTTAGAGAGACATTAGTAATGGAAGGGTGTAAACAGTAGTACATAAGGTTTCAGAGCTTTTCAGGGTTAAACAGTAACATATATGTTACGGATGTGGTAGTGGATCCACTGGACCACCACAAGCGATGATGTAAGCCACGCCAGGGGAACGGAATCTAAGTGGGTTCCGGTTTTTCACCAGAGCCCGCCGCAAAGGGGGGAGGACTGCTGGGGGATTACTACCAGTCGCTACCCCTACGTGACTTGCTTGCGGTGGAAAAACCCCGAGGTGTTGCGGGGGAAAAAATCGTGAAGCAGGCTCTGTGGGGACGGGCAAAAGGTCAGGACAGGGGGGAAAGGGTTTTGTGGTCAAGGGCGGAGGCAAAAGGTACGGTTAAACAGTAAACGGAACAAGAACTAGGAACGCTTCTTCCAGGCACAAGGCACTATCGTTCGGCAAAGGTGCTAAAAAGAGGCGGGCAAAAATAGGGCCCCGTGCCCGGTGAAAACCAATCACGGCGCCACTGTCCCTTTTAAATTTCCGGCGTGCCCCCCCGGGGCGGCACTAGAGGGGTGGTGCACCCAGGCGGAGCAGGAGCGCCGCCCGGGGGCCAGGAGCGTGGACGGGTAAGTGTTCCCGTGAATGCCGGGGGGTCCTCGCCCCGACCGGGGGGTCGCAGGGACACCGAAAACATTTTCCCCCCCCCCTTAGGCCTCCCCCTCTTTCGGGCCCCGCTAAACTTAGACAAGAAAAACCCCCCCAGGTTTTTTTCCCCCGGCTCCCACGACCTTTCTTGGCCCAACCCCTTCCAGCCCACCAAAAAAAAATTTTTCTTCCCCGAACCGTTTTAGGGGCCAAAAATTCTTTGAGGCCCCAAAAATATTGGTGGAATCAGCTACGGAGAGGGGGGGAACCCGGACCAGAAAAGGTTTATGGGTGACCGGCTTCGTAGGGGACTGGAAGGAGTTTGGGATGCGCATGGTGGAGGGGAGGGACTTGTAGGCACAGGATTTAATGCGCCTCAGGCTTCAAAGGCCCTAAAAAACGGGGACCCAGCTTGTAGCGGGGGGTTTTTAAAACGGTATATTTGGCAGACAGCCACACCTTATCCCCCGGGAAAAAGAAGGAGGGGGTCTTCTTTTTTTTCCGCTTGGGTCTTCTACGAGCCGAGGCCTGAAGGGGACTGGCGCGTCTCCCTCAGACAGGGGATAGGTAAAGGACCAGACTGTCCACGCAGGGACTCGGGGGAGGCAGAGGGCAGTGGAAGGGGGGGTTTGGGGGATGCCCCAAAGACAAGGAGAAGGGGGGGATGCCCCAGGGGGATCAGACCCCGGGGAAATTATACGAAAATTCCCCCCCAAGGTAGTAGATGGACCAGTCATCTTGTTTGGCAAAAAGTAAAAGTGGCGGGTAAGAACCTAGGCCCTGATTCACCTCTCCATTTGCCCATTGGTTGTGGGTGGTAGCAGAGGAGTAGCCCAGTTCCACTTCATAGCGAGCAGAGGGCCTCGCCAAAAATCTCGAGAGAATGGACTCCCGGTCCAAGACTATGTGTAAGGGGACCCCATGCAGACGGAAAATGTGTTAAAAAAAAAAATATTGGCGACGGGCGCAGAAGGAGGCCCGGCAGGGAACAAAAGAGCCATCTTGGAAAAAAACGGCATGCTCCCCAAATGCCCCGTTTTTCCTTTTCAGAGGGCGGTAAGCCCATTTAAAGTCCTGGCAATAGGGCCCCAAAGGGAAAACAGCTGGCACCAGCAAGGTTTGGAGTAATTTCCCGCAGGTTTTTGGCGGGGGGGATTATTGGGGGCACAGGTGGTGCAGGCCCCCACAAACTCCTTTACATCGTTAACGAGACCAGGCCCCCAGTAGAAGGAAATCAACGAAAAAGCCTTCGAACCCCGGGGTCCCGGCTAGCGGAACAGTGCCCCCTTTTAGGACCTAACCCGGGAGCGCAGGGGCACATACGTCTTCCCGGGGGGTCCCCCTTGGAGGTTGTGGGAGCCAAACTCAGCGTTCCGGGGGGTACAATTGTTGTGGGGGCCCGCCTCTTCCCCCCACTAACATCGGGAAAAGGGAAAGAGCATGGGCCCTTGAGGTTTTTTCTGCCGGTCGGAAGGGGACATGTAGTTGAAAGGGCAAAAAAACGAGACCATTTTTCCTTGACAGGATTCAGTTGTGCTGTTGGAGTAGAGGGGTTTTTTTGGTCAGTAAGATATTCACGGGGAAAACGAGCACCCTCCGGAGGTGGCGCCATTCTTTAGGGCAAGCTTAAGGGCTAAAAAGTTCCCTTTTCCCCGAGGGTTTATATTCTTCTCTGCTGGTGAAAGGTCCTGGAAAAGAACCCGAGGTCCGAGTCTTCCCCTTGGGGCCCCCTTTTTTTGGGGTGAGCGGGGCTCCACCCCTATGGAAGAGGCGTCCATTTCCAGAAAAAAGGGGTTTCGGTATCGGGGCCGGGGGTTAACACCGGTGCGGAGGCGAATGTGCCTTCAGCTTGGGAAAAAGGCTTCTTCGGCGCCCCGGAGGCCACAGTTTGGGGTTTTGGCATGTTTTTTTGAAGGGCCAAAATTTGGGGTGCTACCCCTTTTTAAAAAAGTGGGGGATGAATTGCGGTAGAAATTTGCGAAACCCGGGGAAACGTTGTATAGCCCGAGGCCAACGGGGTCGGAGCCACGTAGGACGGCAGAGATTTTTGGGTGGGGCCCACCCGCAGACCCGTTTCAGAGATTATGTATCAAAAAAAGGGAGGCTGGTTGGTGAAATAGGCATTTTTCCCCAATTTTGCATTAGATGGTTTCGCCCAGGCGTCTCAGGCCCTGGGCCATAAAAATGGTGGGATCCCAGATCGGGGGAATACCGGAGTCATCAAAGAGCCACTACCGGATATGAGGTCTTTGAAAATGTCATTGGACAAATTCCTGGAAGACGGCGGAGCTTTTGATAAGCAAAGGGGCTTATCAGATACTCAAAGTGCCCATCACGAGTATTGAAGGCCCTCTTTCCCCTCGTCGCCTTCCCGGATCCGGATGAGATTATATGCCCCCCCGCAAGTCCAATTTGGAAAAGACCCCGTGGGCCCCCCCGGAGACGGTCAAAAAAGTTCCGTGATTAACGGCAGAGGGGGACCCTTCTTTATGGGATTTATTTTTGACCACGGTAGTCAATGACGGTCCAGGGGGGTCCATCTTTCTTTTCCCCCAAAGAAAAAATCCCGGCACCCGCCGGAGGGAATTTTGATTTGCGGGTGAAACCCTTTCGTAGATTTTCTTCTACATAGGCCCCACATCGCCCGGTTTGGGTACGGAGGCGGGGGAGACCCCACCCCCGGGGAGAACTGGTCCGGGTGAGGTCTATGGGGCAATCATATGGGGGATGAGGGGAAGGTCTCAGCTCGCCCCCTTTGGAAAAAAACATTTGGAAAGTCCCTGATAAGGTTGCGGGGTAAACCCGGTAGGGCTTGGGGGGAGGACTGTGGAGGACTGGGGGCCCCCCGGCGAGGTGCCAAAAGAAAACAGACGGCAGTCCGGGCCCCCAACGCAAAAAATTCACCTTCCCCCCAAAATCCGCATAGGGGGGTGGCTGTAGCCAAGGAAGCCCCGTAGAACACCCGAGGGAAAAAGGGGGGTAACACGAAAAAACGTGACCTTTCCTGTGAGGGCTCCCCATTTTAGGGACCACTTTGGTTCAGTCCGGTAGTGGATGGCGTCGCTTAATAGTTACCACTGACGGAGGAGATGACCAAGGGTTGGTCTAGGCGGACCCCCGAGAGCGATACTTGGTCACCAATGAAGATCCCCTAAAGCTCCAGCCGATCCCCAACCAGGAAGGCCCGACACTCGGAACGGATTCCGGAATTGGACGTAAACCAGAGTGGCAGCATGACCATGGAGAGGGGGTTACTCAACCTAGGGACGCCTCCCCACGAATCCCAGGTGCGTTTGGTTTCCCGGCGTTGCCGAAGAAATGGGCAACCCCCGGAAGTTTGGGGGTGCCGCAGTAGAGAACAACCTCTCCCCCCGCCGTCGGGCAAGCTCTTTCGGGGGGACAAGGGGGCGTTCACTTGCATGGCCCCTTTTCCCAAGGGTGGCTGGGAGGGAGGCAGTGGAGGACGCTGAAAAACTGGGCAAGAGGGTTTCCCACGTGTTTTTAGCTGGCTCGCGTTCCTGGGGGAGTCCTCCCGTCTCCCGAGAAACGGGTGTCTTGCGGTTGCCAGATGGTGAGCTCACTTAATGAGTCGGAGATCCCCGGGTGGCGAGGGGGTCCTTAATCTGGCCGGAGAGGCCCTTCTTTTAATGTGGGCACAACCCACCATCTTCCCCCCCCCCCCCCCCCCCAATTAGGGCAAGGTGCGAAATTTCAGGCTAGTGCCCCAAAGGAGGGTTCCCCCCGGTAGGTTTAATTTAAAGCGGTTTCGCAGACAGGCGCGGGCAGGCTCCCGAAGACTCCGCGGAACCCTGCAAGAAGTGCCAATCCGCGTGAAGGGTCGCCTCGGCCCCCAAAAGTCGTCGCCAGGCCCGGGCTTTCCCGGGTTAGGAGACTGACCACGAAGGCCCCCTTGGACCTTTCGGAGGGAACTGACCAGCCTAAGTTCCCCGTGGAGAGCACACTGGGGGATGAAAACCCCCTGAGGCCTTAGAGTCCCCCCCCAAAAATTCGTCGGCTGGAAAACGGAGTTTTTGGGCCAGCGGAAGGGCCCCGGAAAAGACGCTGCTGCTTGAGCCCCGCCGCCCCTTTTTCGAGTGGGCCCGGGGCGCTGCATCAAGTAGTCAGTTGGGTTCAGCTGTTTTCGCTTGCTGGGGCGATCTGTTAGATTGCTGAGCCACGGTGGAAAAGAGGTCGGAGACGCTCGGTAGGGCACCTTGGCGGGATCATGGCCAAATCGAACTGTAGGATGTGGTAGTGGATCCACTGGACCACCCCAAGCGATGATGTAAGCCACGCCAGGGAACGGAATCTAAGTAGGTCCGGTTTTCACCAGAGCCCCCCCGCCCCCAAACGGGTTTAACTTGGGGCGGATTTTTCTTCAGGTTTACCCCTGACGTGAATTGCTTGCCCGGGGAGCCGAGGTGTTTTTTCGTGGTACAAAATCGGAAGCGGCTCGAGTCGGGGACGGCGAAGGGCAGACAGGCGGCAAAGGGGGTTTGTGTCAAGGGGGGAGGCAGAAAAAGGGAGGTACACAGTAAACGGAAAAAAAGACACTTAGGAAAAACTTCCTTCCAGGCCCCAAGGATATGATTCGGCAAAGGTCTGGGGAAGAGGCGGGTAAATGGGGGCCTGCCCGGTGAAAACCAATCACCGGCGCACTGTTTTTAAATTTCCCGGCATGCCCGCCGCGGCCTAAGGGGGGCGCATGCAACCGGCCGGCAGCAGGAGCGCGGGCCAGGAGGGACCCGGAGGTGGAGGGTGTTTCCCGTACATGCCCGGGGTGTCCGCGGCCCCCAGCGCGGGCCCCGGCACCCCGGTCCCCGCAGGAGGTCTGCGGCGTTGCGGGTGGCCCGCGACCCGACCCCGAGGGTCGCAGGGACACCCGTAACAATATAAGAATTTCCTGGCTGGAGATAACACACAAAAGGGTGTGTCCCCATCCCCGGGGGAGGACAGCCGATCAAAGAGAGAGAGAGAGGTAGTCAGTAATTTTTTAAGCTTTTGTACCAAGCAAGATAAGGCTCTTTTATCTAAAATGAACAAACAATGTATTTGGTGGTGAGCGTAATATCTTAGTTTTATATTTTATATGATTTTTTATATACTCTTTGTGTGCTTTTTTATAAAAAATTTGAAACACTCGGTCTTTTGGAATGTTAATAGACATGCCCCCACCCCCCCTCCAATGATTGGACAAACAAATGGCATAGGGACGGTCTATAGAATATTGCACATTAATCAAAGTTTACTTTGTGTCTGTAGACTCAGTAAGAGGTGGAGAGTCCATATTTAAATGTTAAACTATAAAACCAACGCTATAGGTAAATAGTTATGTTTTGAATTGATTGGCCTAAATGTCACTTCTGACAGCATGGCGGGCTATATATACCATGAATTGCACGTAGGATGGGGGCAGATCATTCTGAGCTATACAATGCATGTTATATAAGCTGTGTTGTCCACAATGCTCTGATTGAATAAATTCATGGCATTTTTACTCTCTCTAATTTGATTCTTTTTATTTGAAAACCGATATCTTCATCTGAAAAAAGCTTTATTTAGCTAACGGAACAAAAATGAGTACTTCCAAGTGGGGCTCAGAAAATTGACTTTGGCGAAAACATCGGTAACTATTACGAAGATGAACTATACTTGAAAATTCAGAAATAAAATGATCGCGCATCATAATTAAAAAAAAAAAGGTAAGCATTATATTTTATTTTTGCTTACTATAGATATTCTGTCTCTTCAAGTATTGGCTTCTCTTTAGTCCGGCTGTTCTTTCACAAGAATACATACTATAGACATCTGTCATCTCAAGCAACCTTGATAAATTAGCACAATTGAAACTTGAAAAGATGATCATGGTTTCATATACTATGTATATAAATGTGTGCTGTTCGGGTTTATGAAAACGTGCACACAAATGTATGATGAATTGGTATGCTGGAACAATTGAATTATAAACATTTAAACAAATAGGAGTCGAGAGGGTTAGTCTGAAAGGGAGAAATGTGTATGCATTGACCTTGATGACAGTAATATGAGGCTTCTCTGCTTGATGACGGCACACCCAAGCACGATGAAAGACAATATTAAACACAGTTTAAGTGAAATTGTAATCGATAACAGAATTTGTATGCTTTGTATCACGTAGTTTCGAGCTTTACTTTTTGACTGCAAAGGCAAAAAGGTCTCATGGCATGCAGTTAAGTTTGTCCTTAGCTGGCTTCTAGAACATAGGAAAAAATTCCTAGAACGGGAGGGGGACGTGAATCCCTCCATGAAAGATTTCCAGTCGAGTGTACCACATCATGTGTCACTGCTCGTTTTTGATTTCAGCATATTGTGGTTATTTTGCACCGAATATAGTGTTGAAAATTTACTAGAGTACAATTATTTTAGTCGTTGGTCTAGGACACGTGGAATGCCAATGGTTAGTCTTTTTAAATCTAAATCACGACGGTAAAGATACTAACTTAGTTTGTATTAATATATTTTAGTGATCAGTGAATGAGTGGTTTTATGATTTTTTAATCTAGCCATCAAGTGGTACGATACTAAATAGTTTGTTTAATAGTTGGAGGGACTAATGAATGAGTGGATTAGATAATTTTTAATTAGTCATTCCTCCAGCACAGGTCTACAGATAATAACTAATTTGTGTATAGTTTAGGAACTTGCAATGCGTGGTTTAGAATTTTGAATCTAACCACATCACAAGATATTAGGAACTAATACTAATCAGTGTGAACCGACACTGCTAGAATTTTGGAAGAGTAATGTTATCGTAAAATCGTTGGGCAGAGTTGACAAAAATTATATCTACTTAAACTGGATAAAGAGCAGGAAAGTTAGATGGACCTGAAAAAACAGTTGGAAAATTGTAATGGTGAAAACGCTTGGACGTTTGTAAAAGTAGAAAAAAATGATGGAAACTATCTTAATATAAAGATGTGAGGTTTTTAGTCTGTCACCTTGTATTTATAAAAATGGGTTTAATGAAGGCTTATGATGGCCATGTGATGATCGACGAATCAGTGAGGGAAAAAGGTTATTTCCCACCATTTCTGTGCTTCTGGGATCTATAGTGCAACACGCTGCAGCAGCAAGCAGGCTCTGTATTTCAGAAGGGACGGGGGGGAGAAAGGGTACAGCTCCTCAGATGTTTTATCTTTCGTTTGATACTGAACTTCATTCTGTGTTCGAAATTAATAGAATATTTTATTGTTTGTTTGTATGTGTTATTTGATTTGTTTTGTCACCTTTACAGGAAGTTCTGACTGATGAAGTGTAGGTATTCAATTATACAAGGATATTTTATTTTTTTTTGTAGGATTTGTTGTATTTTAGCAAGTTGATAAGTTAATCTAGGTGTTTATGGTTGCTAAGGATTTTACAGATTTAAATTGGTTGTAAAAAAGTTGATAGTAAAAAAATAAAGTACCCAACATAGGCAAATTAAATCGAGCCTATTATTTTATAAGCAAAATTATCATTGGGGATTGTGCAAAAAAAGTAGTCAAAAAATTTTTAAAAGATTTCTATGTTTTAACACACTTTTATATTACCAGGAATGTCTTTTATTACTGTTTTTTCCCACAATGTTTCTTATTGGTGCGAGAGAAGGAAGCAAAATTAATAGTACACCTTGTGTTCTCTATGTAGGAATGAAGAGATTGAATTTTTACTAATATTTTTTATATTGATTTGATGTTAAAAAAGTCTCTATGTCTAGGGATATCTTTAATTTTGATCATTGCATTGTTTTGCTTTTTGTGGCATTGATATTTTGTTTTTGTTTTATTTTTCTTTTCATTTTTTTTAGTGTGAAGTTTTTTGTGTTGTTTTTTTGTTTTATGTTAATTTGTGGTTACTTCTTTGTGTCTGGCTAACTTTTTGTTTGTCTGTCTTGTTATATGTAAAGCACATTGTGTCCTACATGTTAGTGTACAGCTGCGTAGTGGCTTTTTAAAATGATGGTTAAGTCTTAGAGAGGAACATGCTGCCAGACCTCAGGGGGGGGCCTGGGAAGGCCTCAATGGTTGTAGATCTTTCCAGAAAACAAGGACTCCAGTTTGTGAACAATGGTCAGTTTAAGTTTGTACGAGACTACAGATCAGTTAAGTCTTATATTCCTTATGTATTTTTTTGTTGTAGGATGTATTACAGATACCTTTTACATTTAAACATGAGATGCTTACTACTTAAACTAACCAATAAGTATAAGCAATTCTGTCCTCACTGTGCCTGTAACAGTGGTACTATCCACCTGACCCTATACGGACAGTATTATACATGGATGACTAATCTAGGCCACAGTTGAAAGCGGGAGGGGGAAAAATGTGAAGACGGCCTGGCATATCTCTGTTTTGTTTTTGTTCTCCTTTTAGCTGATTGAGGGTCCCTGTAAGTCTCATGGACAAGTTTACAGTTCTTTGCAGACAAGGTTGCACTTCTAGGACACTGTTGTCAAGTTGGGTGCCGGCACACTGGACCAGAGAAGGCAACCACGAAACAATACAGAATCACATAAAGAGGGACCTGACTTCTGGGTGTCTAGGAGCACGCCAGAATATTCCTGAGGTTGAATATTATATTGTAATATATTTTAATATGATCAGCTTGTTTGATTATGCAGCCTTCTGTTCATGATGTTATTGGCTACACAGCATTCATATTTTAAGCTGAATAGAGGACCTCGGCGCACTTAACAAATTCCAAACTAATGAAGTTGTTAATTTACTCTACACCTGCCCTGGGCACACCCTGACTATGAACAAGCTGTTCTCGCTATTGTTCTCTGATTAATGGCACTTGAATGGACTGGTCATGCCACGGCAACCAGTCCCTTTACACTGTTCAAATGGTACACGAGCAGAGCCAAGTAGTAGCTTTTACTCAGCTAGGAATACTAATCCAGTGGCCGAGAGGAACATTATCAGTGTACGTGCTAGTCACTCCTTAGTACTAAGACTTTATACATACAAGTTTCTCAGAGGTTGTACTGGATTAACCCGTAAAAAATACATTACCACTCATGTATGATGGTACATGATATTCTAATGGTGCAAACCTACGACATTATCCTATGGCCTCGTTAGCTACGCCTGGCAGAGTGTGTTACCTGATATTGTCTCCCCAAGGTTTACACTGACTCTATCAGTTGTAGAATCCACTTGTGCTCTCTAACCACTTGTTACCCTAGACACCTTAGACACAAATGGGGGAAGGAAATTAGATGGTAAAAGACGTGGAAGAATATGCTCTGTATGGTCTAATGGCACAAGAAACAATAGGATTTACCCATTTGTGGAAGGTATTCCCAATACTATTTCTAACACTCGTGAGTTTAACTCGGTACTGGGGGAACTAAACATGCAGGTTTATCATACATTGAGATATTACGCGTAGGTCAAGCACACATAAGGTAATATAATAAGTCTCGAGGATACACTTCCATCAACTCTTTGAAAAGCGGACGGGAGGGGAGGAGTTGAGAGCACTACTAGAGGCCATGAATAAGCGGCCCCAACCGAAACACCAACGAGGGTATTACATATGGGACTACAAACTTATACACAGACTCATGTTCATTCATTTGGTTTAGCCCTATGATTTTGGTACCTTATGGTGAGAACCTGGGCATTCTTTACTATCAAATAGAAACCCCCAATCAAGAATGCCGAAAGTTAGTCAGACCCTAATGAAAGGCAATGTTGTCATGGCCTACAGAGGCTTGTGGAACGAAAAAATTAAGGTCAGGACACATACAAACATCTGTCAAGCACCCGAAAGAAGCAAGGTGGAAATACAATGAAAGAGAAGACTAAAGCAGCAAAACTGGAATTCATGTGACAATAGCCATAAGGGTGCGAGTTATGGATCTTTTGACCGGTTCAGGCCTAGCTGTTGTCTTCTAGTCCACCTTAGTAACCTGGTTACCCTGATGGTCCTTAGGACCATCCCCTTCTTATCTACAACGACCAGCTCCAGACAGAAAGGTTCAAAAATGCGGGCAGTGGGTGAAGAAACAGGCGATCTATTGTTTTTATACCGAGGTGTTGGCTCCTGTGGAGTGTTATGTAGACACAATAAGCTCTGCCCCCATGGGTCCCTTTTCCCAATCGATGGCCTAAGCAGCCTATGGACTGACCACCCAGTCCAAAGAACCTGCTATATATATGTTTGCTAAGTAAACAAGTAATGGAGTTGCTCTTGGCTTCAGTATGGCCACAGCCAGATAATCCATCAGCCTAGTTATGGGACATGACACACTAAACACAGAATAGGTAAAGTAGGAAAGGTCCCCCAGGATAACATGCCTCGTACAGCTGTGTCCATAATCCAATGGAAGTGCAATATTTTACCTTGATTGGCCCGTACATCTCTTTTCCGGTTGGCACTGAAAAGCCTCATTCCCAATACTGGAACAGAGCAGAAAAGTGCCAAAAAGTCAATTAAGGTGTTGATTTGGAACCGACCAGAGAAGAATTGAGAGTGATAAAGGAAACAATCTTCACAAGAGAAGTCATGAAAGGAAGTGATGGGTTGCCTTAGGGTATAAGGACAGGCCTTTCACGTTCTCTATCCATCTTAAAAGAAAAGGAAAAAAAAATGAACAGTTAAATGAAAATAAAAAAATCCTGGGCAAATAGCCCCATGGGTCAGAGTCCGTTTGCCTTTAGTTTTCGTATTCCAAGTCTGTTATACACTTGAGGGGAAATGAAACGGTCTCTTTGAGATCTTGGTTGGTACTTCCACCAAAGAAGGGCATTTTGTCCACAGGTTTTAATCATACTGCATAAGCTGTATGAAAACACAGGATATGTACCGGACCCCGGCAGAAAACTCCTTGAAGCAGTTACACTAAACAAGTTTTTGATTCTATCTTCTGAAATGAGCATTGTACCTGGTGTAGCCATACAACCTTGAAATGGTTGACTTGGAGGGTGGTTTCCCTGAAAGACCACGCTCTCGATCAGTCAGAAGGAGCTTGAGGCCTATCATTACGACGGTTTTCCCTTTACAAGTTCTGCTGGACAACTGAGACTTTGATGAAACTACGAGGAAATAAGTATCAACTGGAGTCCACTACCCTAGCCACTACGAAAAAGAAGGGCAAGTGAATCACTCACCTTCCACTCATGATTGAAAAGATCAGTCGATAGATGCTGAATATGTTCCTGCATCGTACATATATAAACCTATCATATGATTACTGCTTGAATATGTGCACACCACAGCACTAGTGCTAAATACTTATGCCTTTTCTTGTAATTCTGTCAAACCTAGGGAGGACTGTTTCTATTGTCTTGGCTTTACCCCCACTAGAAACTAATGCTACCTTTTTCATATATGGTTTATGTTTCGATACATCTCTGGAGAGTATACTCCTTACCCATAGCAAGATGGTAAAAATTCCAATGTTTTTTATGTTAACAGTTAACAACACATACAGATCTAGGCTGTCAGTGAGGGAAATGTGTTAATATAGGGAGGGTCTGGGAATGTAAGAGTACCTTAGTACCGTTCAGTAAAGTCTTGAAATTGAATTGTGCTCCTGAGTGAAAGTGTCACTAATGAAATGGGCCTCATTTGTACGATTATGTTAAGGGTGATTTATATTGTTGTTTGCTTGGAGTAATTGTTCTGAGGAATAGATACTCATAGATTAATCAATGGCGAGAGAAGACAATGCCAAGAAAAGTAATATATTCCTTTTAAATAGATGTGATGAGTGCTTATGCATTTGGAATGGGACCTTTTTGTAATAGGTACCTCAATAACAGAAGGTTGTGTATCGATATAACTTCGAATGTAGGTTTTGAATAAAATACCAGGCGTAGACGGATCTTTAATGGGTTAGTGTTTTAGGAGTTGTGTAGTGTATAATTTAGAATTGCACTCCTTTGTAATATGATTATGTAATCTGTTACCTGGGTTCACACATCTGACGAGCATATGCTAGAAGACATATGTGATTATATTATACATAGTTAAAGTGGATTTATTCTTGGTGTAGATAAGGTAAACATGCTTAAATTGCCTAAGGCTGTTTCCATTTACCTTCTTAGTCCACCATCAAGGATGTCGTTTTCATAAAGTATAATTTACTTTATTATTTATATCTGTTCCAGTAGGAAGGATATTAGCAAATAAAGGGCAGATTTTAAAAAATAGTGATTTTTTTGAAAAAGACACACCTGAGTGTATTGACATGTTTGAGGAAGCTCATAAAACCAAGTTGAGAACAGAAAGGGCATCATTATGGGGTGTATATGTTTGTCATTTTAAATCTAGCAAATTGATTTTTACGAGGCCCTAAGTGAGCATGTATGATACTGTGATATTTTACAGCATGGTTTACAAGGTTGTCGCTGCTGAATTATTAATGCTAGCTGTGGACCCCCCCCCCACCCCCCCGTATTTAAATGTTCAGCGCATGTTAAGGAAACTAAAAAGGTAGAAGATAGTCCATCTGTTGTTGTGACTTGTGAGAAATATAATATCTTTCTTCAGGGCATAAGCAGCTCAACTATGTTTGATGAGCTTAATATGTGTAGAGATCTTTTTTCTGAGGAATCCAGCATGTGTAGGTAGGGAAATAAAGAAGCAATGTAAATAGGGATGTCTGGACAATGCAGGTTAGCTGTTGTGAATGTATCAGAAAACACCTAAAGAAAGATCTGGATCACACATATCGGCTAAAATGGGGGAGTAATTGTGAGCGTGAATATCTATAGTTTTATATTGATTTGGATATGTATATACTCTTTGTGTGCTTTTCATCAAAAATTTTGCGAACACTCAGGTCTTTGGGAGAATGTTAATAGAAGCCCACCCAACCCCCTCGCATAATGATTGGAAAAAACCACCATTTGGCAATGGAGGTATAGCCCTATTGATATTAACAAGGTTTCTTTGTTTCCAGTAGGACTCGTAATGAGAGTGGGTCCATAATATTTAAATGTAAACTTTAAAAAACCATGTAGTAGGAAATTGTTATGTTTTGAATTGATTGGTAATGTATTCTTACAGCAGGTGGTATAGAAACCATAGAATTGCAGATAGGGATGGGGCAGACTTATTGAGCATATACAATGATGTTTACATATGCTGTGTGTCTCACAATGCTTGCATTGAATAAATTCTGGCTATTATTACCTCCAAATGGATTTATTTTTTTTAATTTGAAAACACGTCAACATCTGAAAAAGCTTATTAACCTATCGACCATGATATTCATTAGTTAATCTTTCCTTACATCCAAGGGTGACGTTTTGGTTTTAAGACCCACATAGTCATATTGTACCTCTCCAAGGGGCTGTAGTAAATCTTAGAGGGCTATTACTTGTCTAAGAATTCATGGCACTTGACAATTGTATATACCCAAACTGACTGAGAGATATTGGTTCCACTTTAGGCTTCCCAGCTCTGTTCTCCAGAAAGAGGATATGAGGCGCTTGTTTTCACTGTAGTTTTGGGGGTTACAGAGGTGGTTGTTTCACAACTTGAACCAGAAAAAACAATATACATATACAGCCTTCTCTCCAACTCATCTCCTCCTCTCTGGAGTCTCCAGCCTATCATGCTAGTCATGTAGAGACCACCAAAACAGAGCAAGCCATACAGAGTCCACCATAACAGCATCATAATTTGAATACAGCTGTCAAAATCTGAATATTACATTCTGAAGTATGAGGATGTTGCCGCTTTCTACTTAATTCTCATTGTACCGGTTTCTAAATTAATATCAGAATGGACATATGCGCATTATGTTGAAAAAGTAACACCTGACATCATGTTGATTCAGATGCAAAATTTCTATATTTTTGTTAACAGACACAAATTTTTATACAGATGGTTTAGAGGTGTGTCAACATTAACACCATCATCATTTGTTAGTATAATCATAATACAATTGGTTACTCACTAATAAAAATACTTTTAAAACATAGGCAGTGACCGTTACATTACTTTTGTTTTACATTACTAATAATTAATTTTCAGCAAATTACATGGTAAATCAATTATTATTAAAGTATTTAATTAAAATGAGAAAAAAAGAACTTATCTAGCCATTGTTTTAATTATTATTTACTAGGAAAATTGTCAGGAGTGGCTAAAGAATCTGGGGACTTTTTTAATGGTCCTAGAAGATTAAGTAATGGAATGTTACAAGAACTATCCCACATCCCAGTTGCCATATAGATAAACAAATGTGTGTTATCAGTGATTCAAAATTGAAAGGCCAAAAGCCAACCAATAAGGGAATAAGTGGGCTAGAATACCTTGAGATAAGTAACAATAATTAGTTTGTCTTTTGGAAATGATGAACAATTTAATTTAAGACTGAAGAACTCAGAAATGTCTATCATCTTTATAACTATGTCAAGGCTCTTCTGACAGAACTAGGTCACCAGTTTAATTTTCTAAATTACTACGAATTAAGAACATTTAAATGGGAAACCGTCACATCTAGATTATGCCCCCCTTGCTGAGGACAGAGCAAGCTAGTGTCAGACCTGCTGTTTCCAGCGCTGTGTCCCTTATTCTGTAAGATGCTGTTGTTTTTGTGTATTTAATGCTCAAATCTGCAGTTTTCAGCCAGAAGAGTCGTTCAAAGAGTCATTCAAAGTGTCAGTTTTTTTCAAACCCCGCCCACCTTAGGCTAGCCCCGCCTACCTCAACTGATAAACCTATTACTTTGAATAGGTAGAAACAGGTGAATAACTCTCAGTGGGCGGAGCTAGCTTTTGGTGGGCGGGGCTAACACTTACTCGTGAATAAGATTTGAGGGGTAAATGCTCTAAAACTCCAGCATCTTACAGAATAAGGGACACAGTGCTGGAAACAGCATGTCTGACACTAGCTTGTGCTGCCCTCAGCAAGGGGGGCATAACCTATGTGACAGGTTCCCTTTAAAACATTCATCAACGGCCACATGTATGAAACCTGTCTAGGTCTAAAACTCACTTTGTTGCCCATAGCAACCAATCAGAGCGCCCCTTCCAGTTCATATAGTGCTTTGAAAAAATGAGAGGGGCGCTCTGGTTTCTATGGGCAACAAAGTGAGTTTTAGGCCTAGACAGGTTTCATACATGTGGCCCTTAGGGAATAATATAGAAATCACTTAACACTATATTTTCTTTGACAAGGACAAAGACAAAGAATGTTTGTGTCCTTGTGTCTGTGGGGTGCCCAAAAGGGTACTGGGGTTAGCATGTAGTTCCCAACCACATGTTGTATACCCCGAGCTTAAATGTGTATAGCTAATGAATGTGATGGCAATAACACTTTAAATACATTCTAAAAGGCTCATGGGAAAAGAGCTTGGACTCTACGGCACCCCCATTTGGATGCAGTTTTCCTCACATCACATCTGACTAGGTGAACTTGCAATGTGAAAGGGATTACTGAAGTCAGCACTGACAGCAAACATGGCATTCCATTCACTAAAACACTGTCTGCAAATGTCTCATTGAGTTGCTGCCCTTCATTAGTCTCTTCCCAACGCACGGATTTTTGTGTATGTCATGTTTGTTTTGTCCTCTCCTCCTTCCTCAAGCCATATCTTTTTATTTTTCACTCTAATTAGACATATAAGGGCATCTGATGTATTGGGATATCTAAAAAAAAAATTTTTTATGGAGCTCACAGTGTGGCATAAACATCTTTTTTTCTGCAGGTTGGTAAGATTCTGTCACTGCCAAATGTTCCCAGTTTTCTTAATGTTTAACAAAAAAAAAAATCAAAAGTGGTCAGGTAAATGTTGGTAAACAGTTAAAATAATAGCAATTCGTCCATATGTCTGTGTATCCTCTAACTGCTTAAAACTATGGAGTATCTTTGCATATATTTGGAAAATATATTTATTACGGTATAGAAGAACAGGAATTGTATTACTTCTGCTATCATAGTACACCTTGGGAGACTGCATCTAAATTAGTTGTCCAGGTCAAAATTTATTTTAAATTGCTACTGCTGCTGCTAAAAACATAATACTTAGCCTTTCTACTTCCCTCAGTTCCAGGGTCTTCTGTTTTCATTCTGATCCTGGCTGTTGGAATATCATTGCTTTCATCAGGATTGGCGGCTGTGTTGGTCTCGTCAACATTTAGTACTGATCACTCCAAAACAGTCATGAAAAAAACCACACACGACCGATATAGCCTATCAGTAGTTGCAGAGCACAGGAGCTTACTGCTGGGAATGGGAAGACCAGGGAAGAGCAGCGGCAGAGGCAGCATTGGATTGGAAGTGAGTGGGGCGGTGTGTATCACTTTTTTACTGTTTCACTTTCTGGCTGCAGCAGGAATTTAGGATACAATTTTGACCTGGAAAACCCTTTTAAATAACTCTTCTACAGATGTTTTGCTTACATGAAAGAGGTTTGTCAAGACTTTAAAAACCTGCCTACCACCTCGAACTATGCTAAAATAGTGTCGTAGTCCCTCTTGTCCTTTACAGATGACCTCATATTCATGGATCACATGATGCTGTAACTAGTCTCTGACCCCAGCAGTCACATACCTGCATATACAGCATATGCAGCATGCACGAAATTTGGTGTGTTAAAGCCAAATTTAATGTGCATAATAATAACCTAGAATGCACCTGATTTATGAATCCACTCAATAGCGGTTCATAAATCAGGCATGTTCTAGCACTTGTATGACATTTCTGGCTCATGTATACCACTTTGAAAGTGGTTTACCTGTTCCAGCAGTAATGCGCCTAGAAATGCCGTAGTGAAGCTATAGCTTCATACAGTTCTAGTGCGTCCCGCCTCCCGCACACTCCCCAAAATCAGGCGCATTACAAAGTGCCTCTGGCGTTATGTAATGCGCCCGATAATGGCGTGCAGGAGATTTAGAAATGTAGTAAACGAGGCTGTGCCTGATATAAGGCTGAAAAGATGCCAGATATCTGGCGCAGCCCCGTTCCTACATGCCACCCCATGTGACCACATAGGTCAGTGATTGCAACATCATGTGATCCCTGCGCATGACATCACCGGTGAGGGACTGAAGGAGGGGGATACAATTTTACACACCAAAATACATATCAAAAACACCACATGAATCTAGTCAATATCTCAAAAGTCAATGTTTAAAGCTGTCTGATGACCCTTCTGTGCCAGAGATAACATGGAATATTGAATATTTCCCATCTTCAAATAACTATTGTTGAACCATTATGAAATTAGGTTTCTTTTTTTAAATAATGAAGTAATGAACGTGAATTGTACACTATGGCATGGATATCTATTTGGTCATGAAAAACAAAATCTGACATCATCATGGAACCTCAAAATAACATAGAATCTTTTTGACCCCTTTCACACTATGGGAGACATGTATGATCGGGTTTTTCACCCTTTTCTGGCATCAAATGCGCCAAAGTGAGGCAGCTAAGATGTCTAATGCGCCAAACAAATGTATTAGGCGCATTGTTTGTAAGACTTGACATTTTTCATGAGGGAGCGTTCTGGGGTGTGTCACCCCACACTCGTATTATTAGACACATATATGAATGTGGTTCGCAAAACTAGGCGCATTGTTGCTTGAACAGGCAGACCTATCTCAATATGGTCTGTCTGAGCTTGAGGAAGTGGAGCTACATTTGCTGTTAAGGAAAAAATGTCCAATATTCTCAACATACACCAGTACAATAATAAAAAGTAATTTATGATAATTACAAAACTATATACAATTAAATTATTAAAATTTAATAAAAAACTTTATCATATAAAATAGTATAAAAATATATAATATCCAGAAAATAAAAAATATCTCCTATAAAATGTATTTAAAATTAATGGAATCTAAAACTAATTTTACATTAAATAATCCACTGATTATGTTGTTCAGATTTTTTAATTTTTACTACATTAAATTTGAAATGTATTTTTGCTGCTCTCAACCTTTTTTCTACATACAGCAAAAGCCAACACACCACAGGTCTTGCTGGGACCTGTGGTCCACCGAGCAAGATCACTACTATAGTTTCTAGTCACTGATATTCTATTCTAATGAATCTTCTTTTATTTCCAGCCTATCTATAGCCTTTGTATGTGTTTGGAGCATTACTTATGTGCCTAAGTTTTGTAATGCGGCAAACACACAGGTGAGAGGCAATGAACTTTAGACACCATTTATGAGCACATAAAAACCACTTTCATACATTCAGGCGCATTTGACACTGAAAAATAGATGTGAAAGTGCACTTCGATCTGCCCAGTTCCATACATGTCTCCCTATATTTCCAGCTTCTGTTGTTGGAATATTTGGGGATACCTTGAAAAAGGATTTCTATTGTATACAAACCAAATGCAGTCGCTTTAGGGATATATTTAGTTTATCTAACAGTGTTATATGCTGTCTATCCTGGACATAGAAGCGTGGCCTACTACATGCCTAACGCATAAAGTATATTCTGTCAAAAATAGATTAAATGTGGTCTAAAAAGGAGAATAGGACCCTATGGATCTGACGTAATATTCAGTACTAATACACCAAATAACTTGAAGGTATCCTGGCACCGGAAGTTCGAAACATGATATCAGCTAGAAAAGCTAGACAAAACAGATAATAAATGATCACATATATTAGAATGTAAAGCTCAATGATGTAAGCAATACCATATAGAGCACGAGCACGGTGGCTCTATCAAAGACTCAGTGGTCCACTCTCAAATAGAAAAACCCAGTGGTACAAATCATGCATAATCCACTATTCTCATATAAAGCATAAGCAGAGCAGCTCCGATATAAACTAAGTAGTCCACTCTATAATGATGTCCTGATTGAACAGTATATGCATATAAAGCAAAACCCCAAACGCAGACCAAAATGGGGTTATTGTTGAGCTCTCTTTCAATGTGTGAACTGGGGTGGGTCACAGTGTTTCAGCCCTGTACAAAAACCTAACTGATATTAACATGTGATCTAACCATAACATGTTGTGTCTGTACATATATTCAGCTTGTGGGGGGTTAAAAATGCATCTAAAAACACCATATTTACATGAAAGACAGATTTTTAATGCATTTCTTTGCATTGTTTATTGTTATGTCTTTCGCTGCCTATTTTTTGGGGGGTGACGATTTGTTTGGAATTTTTTCTTATAGCATGATCTGCAATTTAACAAACTGCACAACAAATGCAACATAAAATGTGGCATTTACATGTTTTGTTTTTCTACAAGAGTGAAAATATAATTAGGAGCTATGGAGAAAAATGCTAAATACTGTCTGAAAAAATGCTACACATACAGCATGCTATGCTTTGAAAAACACTCCATTAACCCCACAAGTAAGAAAACCATCACCCAAAAACCCCACACTTTAGTAGTGAAGTTAATATCTCTGTATTGACTTTCAGCCAACATCTAGCTGCAGAAAAAGCCAGAAAAAAAAATAAGTTTTCTTTATTTTTTTCCCATAAATAAAACTTATACTGGTGTAAAACAGACCAAATGTTGTCACAATTAGATGTACAATTACATGTATGAAAGGGTTTTTCACCCTTGTTCTGGCGTACGATGCATGTAAGACTGATAATTATTCCACACAAACTAGTTTATAACTAGCATCTACCATATATCTACTGTAGGTTAGCATAATTTTTTAAATGTCTTTTTATTTTTTACATTAGGGGGCTTACAAATTTAGTAGCAATTTTACACATTTTCAAGAAATTTTGCAAGATAGATTTCTTTAGGAATCAGTCCAGTCCTGATGTGGTTTTGAGGGGCCTGTATGTTAGACACCCCCATAAATGACTGTCTTTAAGAAACTATACTCATTAATGTATTCAAAATAGTATTTAGGAAGTTTATTAGCCAACTAGGTATTTCACAGAAATTAAAGCAAAATGGAGGTGAAGTTTCAAAAATTCCTTTTTTTTTGCAGATTTAAAATTTGTATCCATTATTCACTGGAACACAATAGATGTGACCAGGAAAATGCATCTCAACATCGATTCCCCAAACTCTGCTGATTTTAGAGATATCCCATATGTGGCCCTAGTGCGCTATTTGGCTCAACCACAAGCCTCAGAATAGGAGGAGCATGTACTGGACTCTGAGATCTCATTTTCATTATGATTTTCTTTAGGCGCCATTTCAGGTTTGCGGACACCCTAAGGTACCCAAACTTAAAAAAAATCTCTAAAAAGACCCAATATTGGAAACTACACTCCTTATGGAATATATCTAGGGGTGCAGTGAGTATTTTGACCCCACAGGCAATTCACAGATATTTTTAGCATTAGGCTGTGAAAAAAATTTTTTTTACAAATTTCTGCAAGTTTAGATGAAAATTTTTCATTTTTTATAAGAAATTCCAGAAAAAATGTTTGTTATGCAATTTCTTTCAAGTTCAGCAATACCATATATGGGGGGGGGACTTCTGTTTGAGCACATGGCAGGGCTTACAAAGGAGAGAGTGCTATTTGGCTTTAGGAACACAGATTTTGGTGGGTGTCATATTGCATTTACAAAGCCCCCAAAGTATCTGGACAGGTGGAACCTTTCAGAAGTTACCCCATTTTGGATTCAACACCCCTCATGGATCTCATATAGAGGTGTATTGTGCATTTTGGGCTCGCAGGTGTTTTCTTAGCATTGGGCCATGAAAATGGGGGGAGGAGGGAAAGCAGTTCCGCCATAGTTTTTGGGCTTAATTTTTACAGCATTTGCTGTGTGGTATAAATGACATGATAATTTTACTATGCAGGTCAGTACAATCACAATGATATACATTTTTTTTTATGTTTTATTACTTTTAAACAATAGAAATGCATTCATAAAAAATCCCATTTTTATGTCATCATAGTCTGATTGCCATGACTTTTTTTTATGTTTCTGTACATGAGCTGATTAAAAGGCTTGTTTTAGATAGCATGAGTTGACAGTTTTATTGGTACCATTATAGGGTTCATATGACGCTTTGATCACTTATTAAAGTTTTTTGTGAAGTATTTTGAACAAAATACAGCAATCCTGGTAGTGCTTTTTATTTTTACAGCAGTCACTGTGTGGTATAAATGACATGCTAGCTTTACTCAGCAGGTCGATACGATTAGGGTATGTTCACACGGCATAATTGTGGGCCGTATTTTTGCTGTCTTATTGCGCTGCAATATGCCCGAAATGCACCCGCAATTACGGTAATTCATAGCTCTCATAGAGTTACTGCTGTATACTGATCTCCATGGCAACTGTCGATCACTATGCCCAGCCATGCCTATAGGGCATGGGCAGGCATGGTGATGTTACAGGTAGCACGGACGGCTTTCTTAGACTCCCAGGCTGTCAGGTGAGACCTCAGCAGCCGTGATTAAGCCATGGCTGCTCGGAAGGGGACAAAGGGAGCTCTCTCCCTCTGTCTTTTCCTTAGCTGCCGCAATAGATCGAGTCAGCTAAGGGGTTAATCACCAGCAGCTAAAACTTACTCCTGTGGCGGGTGATGCAGTAGTATACAGCCGGTCTCATTGTGCGGGCCCAATTTGAGAACCCGCATGATGTCCAGGATGTATCTACACATCCATTTGTGGGAAGTCACTTCCCGCTAGTATATACAGGTATGTCCAATATCGGGAAGGGGTTAAGGGTTTCAGTCAATTCATTAACAGATCAAGTTTGAAAAGTAATGTCTTTTATTGGGGTGAATGGGGACATCTCATGAAAAACAACTGACCCCTTAACTCATCAGTTACTCAAGCTGTGGAAGTTCATCTTGAGATGAGACCACTGAAGTATCAGGTAACAGCTGCCAATAGAACTCTGTAGAGAGAGGAGGAGGAATAAGGGGAGCATGGTGAGAGGGAGTGAGGAGACATAGAATAGACACAGAGGAAAGACTAATAGATTTGAGATTAAGCCATTTCTGGGGATTTACACTGCACTGGTGACGCAAGGTCTCTGCTAATTTGGCACTTAAACATCCATTCAGCAATCTGCGTTCTTTGAAGGCCTAATGGTACACCTCTGCTTCTGAGCTCTGCCACCTGCTCAAACACCAATTTTAAACTACATTTGCTTCACTTTGGAGAAATTATGTAACAAATTGTGAGATACATTTTTCCTATTTTATTTGTGAAATGGAGAAATTGTGAACCAAAGCTACAGATTACTGGAAAAATTTTTTTTTACATTTTCCTAATTTCACAACTCATCATTTATAATAAATTCTCTAAAACGCCTGTGGGGTCAAAATACTCACTACATCCTTAAATGAAAATATATAAATCTGTCTAAAGGAAAGCCAAACAGGAACAGCTACAACATATAACACATTTAGGGAGACACGTATGATCGAGTTTTTCACCCTTTCTCTAGCGTTAAGTGCGCCAAAGGGAGCAGTCTATGATGTCTAATGCGCCTAATGGATGTTAGGTGCATTGTTCGTAAGCCTCGACACTTTTTAATGCGCCTAACAGGAGGGAGTGTTCTGGGGGCGTGACGCACCACACTTGTAATATTAGACACATATATGAATGTGGTTCGGCAAAACTAGGTGCATTACTGTTCAAACAGGTAGCCCTATTTCAATGTGGTCTGCCTGAGCATGAGGAGTCGAAGTGGAGCTTTATTTGCCATTAGGGCAAAAAATGTCCCTTATTTCTCAATTTACACCAGTACAATAATAAAAAGTAATTTTTGATAATTATCAAACTATATAAAATTAAATTATTTAAATTTAATAAAAAATCATATAAAATTAATATAAAATTATATAATATCCAATAATATAAAAATATCTTCTATAAAATGTATTTTAAATTAATAGAATCTAAAACTAATTTTACATTAAAAAAACCAACTGATGATATTGTTCAGATTTTTTTTAATTTTTACTACATTAAATTTAAAATTTACTTTTGCTGATCTCACCCTTTATTCTGCATACTGCAAGAGCCAGCACACCACAGATCTTGCTGGGATCTGTGGTCCACCAAGCAAGATCAGTACTATAGTTTCTATTCACTGACATGCTATTCTAATGACTTTTCTTTTATTTCCAGTCTATTTATAGTCTTTATACATGTTAGACGCATTACTTATGCGCATAAGTTTCGTAATGCACCTAACAGACAGGCGAAGCGTGATGAACTTTAGACACCATTTATGAATGCACAAAAACCACTTTCATACATTCAAAAAAGATGAGAAAATGAACTTTGACACATTCGATTCATACATGTCTCCTTTAATTTCAATACTCATACAGGAATATCCCTACAAAATCATGTGTGGTTCTGATCTTTCCTAGGGTTTCTAAGTCCATGGTCTTCATTTTTGCCACTCTCTTGAAGTAGTTGTGTATGTTAAACCCGAAGATGGAATCATACTGTTCAAGACATCAATATTCAAATCAATATCCTTAGGGCAATTCTTCGTGCCTAAAAGAAGAACATACCCACTTCAAACATCGTCTAATTTCAATATATGTGGGCAAAGTTCTGGCATGTTTCCCATACTTATTTCTAAACTATCTATAGTAAGATATTCTAAAGGCTTAATTTAAAGCATTTTGTTTTTTGGCAGTTTTTTTAAGTCAATGGGATTTTATTAAAATGCAGATCTTCTATGTGTTGTTTTTTTCCATAGGTGTTACTAAAGGACTTTAAAAACACTAGGAAAAACATTTTAAAGATGAGGCTGAATAAAAAATGCACATAAGATACACCAATAAAAATAATAACACAGGAAAAGTGTGTGTAGAAGTTACACTCTATACTGATTGTAAGCTACTTCATATTGCTTCCTACCAGAATGAGTGAATACCTATTTGCCTGTCCAATTTGGGCAGCAACCTACTGTATTGGGTGTGTAGTTACCTTCTACGTTAGGTTTCTACCAATTTATCTACTGGTGGCACACATAGGGCCTTTTAACCATTTGGGGGCACTTTTATAATTTGGGTGTACTACTACTATGTGGGGCACCAAGGGGGGCATTATTACTATTTTCCAAGCTGCAGATGGGGAGTTTGTATATAAGTGGGGAATAAGCAGGAAGATGAGTATAACACCTTTACTCAGAAAAACTGTACGGATGAGTCGTGGCAGTATGGGACAAATGGAGAAGAAAAGGGACAGAGAACAACTCATCAACAACTTAGAAAAGACGTCACCTGTAAGTCCCAGCACTGTAATTGTCTGTGCAACTCTGTATATCTTCTGCCTACCACTATATTGTCACAGTATATCAGTGATAGTGGCCTTAGTGAAATCATTTATATTCAGTAACAGTACGATGCTTTTATTTAGCCATTTTATAATGGTGCTATGTGGTAATGGTTTCGCAGTATTATTGGTCCTTGTATTAAAATTAAACTTAACATTGTAAATGTTAAGTATAATTTTAATTAACGAGTCTATAATACCTAGGTCTAGCAACCCTGCCTTTCTGATCTTTATGGAAAATCTAATAGTTCTGTCAATAGGACCCCCTTCCTTAGTCATAAAAGAGCACTTAGGACACAGCAAAATCTCTATAGCATAACTACAGTATCTCACAAAAAAAAGAGTACATGCCTCACATTTTTGGAAACATTGTATTAACATTGTAAATAAAACACTAAAGATATGAAACTTTGATACAATGTAATGTAGTCAGTATACAGCTTGTATAACATTGTAAATTTTGTGTGTCCTCAAAATAACTAAACACACAGCCACCAATGTATAAACTGCTGGCAAAAATTGAGTACACCCCTAAGTGAAAATTGACAAATTGTGCCCGATTTGCTATTTTCCTACCACGGTGTCATGTGACTTGTTAGTGTTACAAGGGCTCAAGTGTGAATGGGGACCAGTTGTGTTAAATTTGGTGTTATCGCTCTCACACTCTCTCATAGCAAAGAACTGTCTGAAGAGTCTTGAAAAAGAATTTCTGCTCTACACCTTGAGCTGTAGTATGGTGGCCAGGACAATACAGTGGTTTAACAAGAATTTTTCCACTCAAAACAGACCTCACTATGGTCAACCAAAGAAGTTGAGTGCATGTGCTCTGCATCATATCCAGAGATTTTCATTTCAAAATGGACTTCTGATTACTGCCAGCATATATATGTTACGAGATTTTTTTTGAGGACAAGATGTCTTTTTAATGGCATCATTTAAATTGACAAATAATGTATTAAGAAGCACCAAAAAGATGTGTAGAGTGGAATTCCAAATTACGCAATTTTTAAAGAGAGCTGTCAGTTAGTACCCACCAAGCAGAGCAGCCTCCATATGAGCGAGAGCCCACTGCATGCAACTTGACTAGAGATCGGCGAATTTCTCAAAAATTCGATTCGCCGACTTCGCCGAATTTTCCGACCAAATTTGTTTCGGTCCGAATTACTTAGTGACGAATTGCATTAAAAACAGCTATTTCCAGGCTTCACCAAGCCTGTAGGGTGTTGTAGAACGTTGTGCCATGCTTAAATATGCAGAGGGAGCTTGGTTTGGTTTTCATACAATGTTGTGTTTTAGTATGACACGCATATGACTGCCGCTGCTCTTAGAATCGCTTCACTATAAAATTCCCGGGGCACTTAAGAGAGCAAAACTGACCAAAAAACTGAAGCGGGAATGTAGCCTGATAAAGTCATGGCAGCGACAGCAGGAAAAAAACAAGCTGAGGGCTACGATCCTACCATAGCATCAAAGAACACAGTAGTAGGTTACTGGAGCCACCACAAATCGCAGCACAGTAAGGGGACGTCACAGCAGCAGTCACCCTGCGAGGCCACAGCATCCGATGTCATCTACCGGCCATGTGTTGACCACACACTAGGTCATAAACTTTCTCCCAGATGATATCTGACAACCCCAGCCAAGAGTCTGTGAGTTTGTCACACACAACCCCCAGCTGGCATGGCCCGGGAGCAGGTGAGGGGCTCTCACCTGTCCTCAACCCACCTGTCCCGTTCGCTTCCCACGGCCAGAGAACTACTATGTGCTGTGGCCTCTGCACCACTATACAGTGAGGACCAACTATTTGAGGACAGTGGGCAGCAAAGAGGTGGGGAAGACATCCGCTGCTTCTTGCAGAAGCGGGCAAGTAGTGATGAGGAGAGTTGCAATGGGGGGTTATATTAAGAGCGTTCAGGCTTTGTACAGCGACACCGTTGAGAAGGACAGCGGTGACAGGCAAACACTAATCAATGAAGCCGATCGCACATGGGAGCTGGGAGAAGCAGGCGAGGCCGGGACAAGTTATTTTGGTGCCCTAGTTAAACAAGGCATAAAGTGCCCACCAAAACAGAAAATTCAGTCCACTCCATGCCTCCTTGTGCCCCATTTTCTCCCTGGGATGAAGTGGCGCCCTACGTGGTTGCCTACCCTCGACTACCCATTGTCCCGGCCCTGGAAGCATTCCATTATCTCTACATTAAGTTTGACCGGAGGAGAAGAAGGAGGCTTTGGACGACAGACAATCTGGGATCTTGGACAGTAGAGAGTTAATGTCTGGGCCGTAAATTTAAAGTTGGGTGTCATCAGCATACTGGTGGTTTTGAAAGCCATGTGATGTTATCAGCTGACCCAGGCCAACAGTGTACAAGGGTCATCATTATCATAGGGAAAAGAGAGCAGCAGCTTGCGTGTCAGGCAGTGGTGCAGCCCGTAAATCGGTAGTGTGGCCAGGAGTCAGCAGGGTGGCAGCAGTGCGAGGTTGGGAGCCAAACGGCCACGATTTAGATCACCCACTTTGCAGGTCCCAGAAAGTAGTGGCACAGGGGCTCACGGGGTCAGTGACGGTAACAGTCAGTCAGTGCAGCACTTTGGTGGTAAAATCACCTATTCAACGGTGTGCAAGTTTTTTGACGGAAAAAACTTTGAGATTCTTAGTTCACACGTTTTGATCAAAAAAAATTTAAGCCACCCACGGCTTACAACGTGATCTCAAGGCGGGTGTTCCTACGCTATATTTACCTCTCAATAGAGCCAAATCCAAACTTCTCATTGGGTCAACCGACCTCCATTATCCAGAGAGAAAAAAATAAAAAAACACCAACCTTGCACTTATATAACAGCCTGTGAAAGTGGGCGGGGTGCAGGAAACCAAAATGGAGGCATCCTTTCCTCCCTATATAGATTAAAAGCAATATATGCCAAATACAACCACCCGCCTTGAGATCACGTTGTAAGCCGTGGGTGGCTTAAACATTTTTTTATCAAAACGTGTGAACTAAGAATCTCAAAGTTTTTTTCTTGTATGATAGATAGCATAAATGCTTCTTTAGGGATTTACATGTATTGTATAGTTTTTTGACGAGACACCAGAGGAGGGTTGAACATAACTATATGTAGAATCTGTGGGCAGAAAGTAAAGCGTGACCAGGGACCTAACGTTAGTACCACGGCCCTGCATCAACATCATGCAGTGTCACCATACGTGTTTCAGATGTGGTGGTCCATCCTGTCCCAACAGCTGTAGCACCCAGTGGCACACCTCCCATTTCAGGCAGTCATGGCTTCACCACCTCTGCCGAAGACAACTCCCTGTCTATTACATCATCTACCGGTCCAGATACTCCTGCTCCTCGGCACTCATGGTGCCAGCAGTCGTTCACCGAGACGATTGCCAAGAGACAGCAGTATGCGTCTAGCCATCCCTAAGTGCAGAAGCTGACCGTGCTCCTGTCCAAGTTGGTGGTACTGCAGTCCCTCCCTTTTCAAGTGGTGGACTCTGCACCATTCAAAGAACTGGCCAGGAAACTTGGCATTCACTTCAGCCATTGTAACAACACGGGTAGTGGCTCCTCTGGACCACCGCAAGCGGTGGTAGCGGCCACGCCAGGGAGCGGGGTCTAAGTAGGTCCCAGTTTTCACCAGAGCCCGCCGCAAGGCAGGATGGACTTTCTGCGGCGGGAGTCCTACCAGGTCGCTACCCCTGGCGCGACTAGCTTGAGGTGGCAGCCGAGGCGCAGCGAGGTACAGAATCGTAAGACGAAACTCATAGTCATAGGTCAGGCTGACAGATCAGGGCAGGCGGTGGAGATTCGAGGTAAGGTAATGTAGCAGAAAGGTCAGGTACATGGGCAGACAGGAACTGATGAAAAGGGAGAAAATTATGAACAGGAATAAATACAGGCAGTCCCCGGGTTATAAACGGGATAGGGACTGTAGGTTTGTTCTTAAGTTGAATTTGTATGTAAGTCGGAACAGGTAGATTTATTAAATGTAATTCCAGCAAAAAAAAATTTGGGATAGTACAGGGAACCTATGACAGAAAAATTTATAACCCCAATTATAAAAACATCAAAACTTTATTTCTACTAGTTAAAAATTCAATACAACAAACTAATCCCTTAATTCAAATATTCAACAAGATAATCCCATATATGATAGAAAAAGGGAGTATACTTAACTTCCCAGTGAGGTTCCTCACCAATCCTCCATTTATATGGTCGTAAGAAAATTAGATACTCCACCTTTGACCCAAAAGACCCTTTGATACAATAAGTACACTAACCCTACAAACACCCTATTAGGCCCTAAGAATACCTTTATGGAGTCATCGCCCTGATGAGGGCGACCCCACGTTACCAGCTTTAACCCTAGGCAACCCTAGTGTATCCTAAATTAGGGCCAATGGGTATATGCAAAAGAGAGATTACAAAAATGTATAGTCTCCAGACGTGTTTCCCCAAATTAGGTTCATCAGGGGAGCAAGTCTCTCAGATGGATGTAGGTAGTTCACGCCACGATGGAAGAGCGTCCCCCAATCTAGTAAGGACCTCCTTAAATACATCTCAGATTGATCAGACAAGTCAGTAAACCGCCCATCTCATTAACATATCCCCTAATGCCTCCAATGTAAGCACCATCTAATCCGATTGGCCGATATGACCATTGTACATATCCTGTATTTAGCTGACAACATTTAAACATACAGTATAAGGCAATACATGTCGCGCATGTCCCATACCTTTTTACAACTTCGCGTGGCTTCAGAAGTCAGCGTCCAGAATCGATCACTACGCATGCGCGGCTTCATTTTTCTGTGATAGGCTTTTGAGACCCTAATGTAGTTATTGGTTTTCTGCAATGTATTTTTTCTAGTGTTTACTTTGGCTATGGCAAGTTTTCTCACTGGGCCAGTGAAATTTGATCAATGGGCAGTGAGGCAAGGAAAGTATTTTCAGACTGTGAGTCAGATCTAGATAGTAGTAAGACCTTGAATATTGGTATAGCATTTAGGAATTTAACCACGGCTTATAAAAAGAACATCAAATCGTGGTGGGAGGTGCAATCTTTGGAAAGTTACATCACAGCGAATATTGTGCCCAAGGGCTTGAGATTAACTGTTAAACCGGCCAATAGGGTGTGTACCCCTTCTTTATTAGAGCAGTGGGAAAAAAAACTGACAGAAAGCTCTGTAAGGTTAATGCGGTTGTTGCTTGAGGAGGAGAAATTGGTTTTTGAATCTTCTGCCAAACATCTAAAAGATCTTATAGATCATACTCTTAAAATTAAGAGTGAATCTGATTTCTCTAGACGAGAGCTGTTATTACAAAATTCAATTGAGAAATATCAAACTTTTATTAAACAGCGTAAGCATCGACAGTATATAAGTGATCTCACCGAAATTAAAGAGAGAAGAGCATACCAATTTTTGAGTGAGACAAACACTAGAGAGACAGACGTCTCCTCGTCCGAACCTGAGTCATCCGACTCAGAATTTAGATACACAGGTGGAGCAGGGTCGAGTTCAGGTTGGAGGATGGGGGGGGGAATGTGGCAGACAAGGAAAAGGGAAATGGCGTTCACAAAGATCCAGACCCTTTGGATCTTCTGGACCCTCGTCATCTCCCTCTTTTTTAGAGCAGGGAAATATGTACACATTGAGGGAACGTCAGCAACAACCGAGAACTTAACCGAAGATGAGAACACTATAATCAATCTAACTGATCGGTCATTAGGGGAGAAAGAGAGTAAGATTTTGTCACATGGCCTGTCATTTGTTCCTACAACTAAGTTTGACCCATTTGAATGGGTAAAGGATATTACTCTATTTATACGGAAGTTAAAATGGCACAAGTTCTTTAAGTCAAAAGATCGGCAGGAAGCAGACGTATTGGGGATATCTGAAGACGACATGGGTGGAGTTAGAATACTCTCAGGATTATTGAAGGAAAATATTCACCAAGGGCCGTCCACCAGACTTGCACCTAAAAGTAAGAGAATGCCCCCCCGTATGGACTGTCCGGAATTAGACATCTTTTTGAGAATGGTCATGAGGGACATTGATTATATGGCTCAAACTAGATCTGATACAGGGAGAAATTACACACATTCTGAAATGGAATCATTGTTGAAGCTAGAGAAGGATCAATCAATTGTTGTGAAACCATCTGATAAAGGTGGTAACATTGTGATTCTAACGCATGACCAATATACAAAAATGTGTTATAATCTTCTCAATGATAAGGAATGCTATGCAGTCTTACGGAAGGATCCTACAGCATCCTTTAAAATGGAACTTGATGCCATTGTGATTGATGCCTTGGACAAAGGTGTGATATCCGATAAAGAGAGTAAATTTATGATTAATGAATATCCAACAATACCAACTTTCTACGCGCTTCCTAAACCCACAAAGGCATTAACCCATTAAAGAGGCGACCTATAGTGTCAGGTATAAAACCTTGACACAAAATGCGAGTGTTTATGTGGATGAAGTGCTTATAAAATATGTCACCGCATTACCCTCTTATATTTGGGATACGTCAGACTTGTTGATAAAACTAGAGGGACTTAATATAGAGTAAAATACCATTCTAGCATCAATTGATGTTGAAAGTCTGTATAGTTGTATCCCACACTCGTATGGGATATCTGCCATTAAGTATTTTTGTAGCATGTGGGGCGTTCAGTATAGAGAAAGAGGCATCTTTGTGATACGGTTGCTTAATTTTATTCTTCACCATAACTATTTCCTTTTTGACTCCAAGATCTTCCACCAGCTCAGGGGGACAGCAATGGGGAGCCCGTGTGCTCCCACATATGCTAATCTCTACCTGGGCTGGTGGGAGGAATGAGTGGTCTTTCGTGAAGAAAATGAAGAATGGACCTCTAGAATCCTGTTCTGGGGCCGTTTCATAGATATCATTTTTGTCTTGTGGAACGGTCCCAAGGACACTTTTGGACAATTTATTTCTGAGGTTTACCTTTGAAACGGATTTGACCAAACTGTCATTTCTTGATGTGGAGATCCGAAAAACACTGAGCGGATACTTAAGTACTACTATTTTTAGGAAACCTACCGCGACCAACAGTTTGTTACACTGGAGGAGTCATCATCCAGTTGCTCTTAAAAGTGGCATACCCAGGGTTCAATTCCTGAGGGTAAGACGTAATTGCTCTCATGAAGATGGTTTCTTTAAGCAATCGTATGAATTAGATCGTCGTCTCTCTACCCGCGGCTATCCAGTTGAGGTTAGACAGCAAGCCTTTGAATATGCAAGGAGGCAGGAATGCATAGAACTGTTGGTACCAAAGAAGAATAGAAAAAAGGATGAGGGCCAAGCTAGAATTATTGGCATGTTTGATGACAGAGCCGATGAGATGAGAGCAATCTTGACTAAATATCGGAATATCTTACAATTAGATGATGATCTCTCTGATATATTGCCACATAAACCACTGATAACATATCGGCGCGGAAGATCTTTGAGAGATAGGCTAGTTAAAAGTCACTATAAGCGGCCTAGGAGAGAGGGGTCTTGGTTGGAGAGAAGACCAAAAGGGATGTTTAAATGTGGAGACAACTGCGTGGCCTGTCCCTTTATAGAGCAGAGGAAGTCGTTCAAAGATCAAAGTGGGAAAGAATACTTCCTAAAAGGCTTCTTCAATTGTAAGTCTGAAGGTTTGGTCTACCTCTGTATTTGTAAATGTCAGCTTTATTATGTAGGCAAGACCACTCGCCAGATGCGCCGGAGGGTGGGAGAACACCTGGGTGACGTGCGACATAGGAGGGACACAACGATTGCCCGCCATGTGTGGGAAGCGCATGGGGGCGACCGCGGATGTCTCAGATTTCTTGTCATAGACGTAGTTTATCCGTCACCCAGGAGAGGAAATTTGAACATTATGATTTTAAGGAAGGAGGCTCAGTGGATTTATCGTTTGAGATCAGTGAGTCCTGGTGGCTTAAATGAATCTTTGCAGTTTGGATGTTTTCTTTGATTTAATATTGCCCTTCACTGTACTAAGTTGCATCAGAGAACTTTTGTCTATAGTATTATGGAGATATCATGTCTGAGTTAGACATGCACTCCTTTCTTTGTATATTTATATATCAGGAAGATAGCAGGTATTGATAATTCCCTTTTTTCTGTGGTGATTAGCATGTTGGTGTATTTCCTATCTGAATAATATATTGTGACAACTTAATATGACACTCCCTATGTCTCTTTTATGCCCTCATTATTATTTAATTGTGTTGAAAGGTGCAGTTTGTCTGAAGTGATAATGTACTGTAATTGTATGCACTGATAAATGAGAGGTATTGTCAGCATATCTGAGTCAACGAGAGCTGTAAATGGGTAGTGGATTTTACAACATATGCAGCCTATTTGTATGCACGTCGAGGCCCTTGTTTTTGAGTTGCGCAGCAACGAGACTTAGACACGCTGCGCTGGGCATGTGCAAAGGCGTGATGTAACTGCCGATGGTTTGAGCTATGCACAATGAAGAGTCCCAGGCGTTAAGCACCGGGCATGCGTGGTAGCTCTGAAGCCGCACGTGTGCAATGATCAAACCCGTACGCCGAGTACCGGGCATGCGCGGTGGTTTTGAAGCCGCGCATGCGTAGTGATCGATTCCGGACGCTGACTTCTGAAGCCGCGCGAAGTTGTAAAAAGGTATGGGACATGCACGACATGTATTGCCTTATACTGTATGTTTAAATGTTGTCAGCTAAATACAGGATATGTACAATGGTCATATCGGCAAATCGGATTAGATGGTGCTTACATTGGAGGCATTAGGGGATATCTTGTTGAATATTTGAATTAAGGGATTAGTTTGTTGTATTGAATTTTTAACTAGTAGAAATAAAGTTTTGATGTTTTTATAATTGGGGTTATAAATTTTTTCTGTGATAGGTTTTTGAGACCCTAATGTAGATATTGGTTTACTGCAAGGTATAGTACAGGGAACAGTTTTTACATTTGTTGTGCTGTCTGTGCCCTTTTTTAGAAGATTTCACCTAACGTTCTGTATCTCATGTGCAGCTGTGGTATGCTGGCATTTGGTTATCATGGTGCGTGACTCAGTGATGAATCTCAGCCACGCGCCATAAGTCTCCGTTTGTAACTAGGGGACGTATGTAAGTCAGAACGATGTAAGTAGGGGACTGCCTGTATATTAACAGGGGAAATTATTGAACAAGGGGAAATTGATGAACAGGAATAAATATATTAACAGGGGGAAATTATTGAACAGGGGGAAATTGATGAACAGGAATAAATATATTAACAGGGGGAAATTGATGAACAAGAATAAATATTAACAGGGGGAAATTATTGAACAGAGAAAGGCCATTAACGATTTTTGATGATCCAAGTGGACAGGATGATTCTCCTGGGCGAACAAAGTCACACACGGGAGAAAATGCTCAATCAGGTTGTTTAAGTCTTACACCCATCTGCAAGACATTCTAAAAAGGGCCAGGAAACTTTGCATGCACTTCAGCCGTTCTTACACCACCAATCACATCCTCCTTAAGCTGCAGTGGCACACCGGCCTACGCCACCTTGCATGTGAAGAGCCTGCGACCTCTCTGTCTGACATACTGTTTGTTCTAAAATGTACAGACTCTGTTTAATGAAGATATCTGTTTATGATAAATACAGATATGAACCCAAATGAACCCAGTAACAAGCTTGGGTAACCCTTGGATATAAATTGCGCTCCACAAATGGCCAGGAAAAATTTACTTGTATGTGTCGTTTAAAAACACTGTGTATTTTACTGAATATAAAAGCAAAAACAGGCTTAATTAACCTTCGGATATGAATTATGCTACAGGCAAAAATTTCTTCTTTGGCGGTGAAAAACAACGTTTCTTTTACTTAATACGACTGCAGAAAAATACTTAGTTAACCCTTGGATGTAAATTGCTCAAAAGAAATGTGCTGCCAACAATTACCAGCTTTGTAGCATGTTAAAACGGCGTGTATTTTACGGAACACAACAACAGAAAAACTCGTAATTAACCTTCGGATATGAATTATGCTACAGCCAAAATTTCTTCTTTGGCGGTGAAAAACAACGTTTCTTTTACTGAATACAACTGCAGAAAAATACTTAGTTAACCCTTGGATGTAAATTGCTCAAAAGAAATGTGCTGCCAACAATTACCAGCTTTGCAGCGTGTTAAAACTGCTTATATTTTACGGAACACAACAACAGAAAAACTTGTAATTAACCTACGGATATGAATTGTGCTACAGGCAAAATTTCATCTTTGCGGTGAAAAAGAACTTTTCTTTTAGTGACCACAACAACAGAACAACGCTTAATTAACCCCTGGATCTAAATTGCGCAAAAGAAATGAGTAACCAAAAATTAAGTGGTTTTTGGATTGTAAAAACACTGTTTCTTTAACTGAATACAAGAGCAACAGGCTTAGATAACCCTTGGATATTCAATGTGCTCAAGAACTGAGCAGAAAGCATTAAAATGTATATGCAGCTGAATTGGACGCACACTGGACTTCAGTTCCAATACCCCACAAAATCAGAATTAGAACACAAGAGAAGTAGTCTCTGAGACAAGCTGTGACACCCCCCAAAAACTTGCTGTATAAAAGTGAGTTCTTTAGTATGAGATATCACAAGCAGCAGCGGCAGCACCTTCCCTATACAGCACAGTGAGAGCGGTATGAGCTGCCAGCGTCGCGCCCGGACTTATATAGTGCGGTGACGTCACAGAATCCCGCCGGTCTTTGATTGGCTTAATCTCCGTACATGTCATGTAGGCTACGCCTTTCTTCCTCCCAGACTTCTTTGCCATGAGCTCGCAGCCATTTTCTCAATTAAAAACAGGCTTCATTCTAGCGAATCACCCCAAACTTCGACTTCGTTCAGAATCGAAGTTTTCCTGAAATTCTAAACGAATTCCACTTCGTTAGAATAAATTCGCCCATCTCTAATCTTGACACAATAGGCTCTCATGGGTGTTAAAGATTTTCAAATGCAGGCTGAGACATTTCACTGCAAATGCTTATAGAGACCTTGTTTGTTTAGTATGTGACCTCTTCTGATTCTTCTTTAGTACCCTTCCAGACAACATAGAAAAAGAAATAAATGAATTCAGCTTTCATTTCCTAGCCATATGAGAAAAGGAAGGAAAGAGAGATGGGCGACTAGCCAATTCTAATCAGCGTCCACAAATTGTCACAGATTATGGAAAACATGTCACGCCTAAAGGGTTCTAATAAAGAAAAGATGTTACTCATATCATTGTGTACAGCAGATTTGACATCTGGGGATCAGGCACTCCTATCACAGTCACATCAGGTAACTTTAATATTCTAATTTTAACTCACGCTCTATTTTTCTAAACTAACTATATCATGTGATATTGTTTGTCTCAAGTCAGTAATCTCACCCATGTAATAAGTGGTATTATGGCATAGAAAATAAGCAAAAGTGTCTTTTCAGGCAAAAATATTATATTTCACTTATTTTTAAAATTTTTATTTACACATTGAGCAAATATATTGCAGTGTAATGTTGTAACATTGATTTGAAATTAGTTGTAGAATTGTGTTCATGGATTCATGTTATTGGTAAATACAACAGTAACAACAGCAAGTTCTTGAAACCAACTAACAGAAATTGCATGTTACAATGTTAAAATTCAAATGATCCATGTCATGTTTTGACATAGTTGGTGGTATATTTAAGTCAGTGCGTAGTCACTTGTGGGTAAATCATAGTATTTGCCACCTAGTCACAGCAGGTTGTGTCACTGTGACTACTTTGATGTATGGGGCAACGGCCAGTCGGTCCTCGTATCATCAGGTAAGAAAATTTTTACCTTTCTACTCTAATCTTGTTTTTATAATTGTAATTACATTGCACATTTTTTCCACTTTTTTACCAACAAAAATACCAGAAATGATGTTTAAATTATACATTCCATGCCTAGGTTGTTATATGTTGCGTTACACACTAATTGCCAATTGAAATTTTAATTTTTGTATTTCATACCTTGTAAATTCAGTGAATTATTTCATGAGTCATGACCATGTTAACATTTTAAAATTTAATCACACTTTGGTTTCAAATTATCACTGTAATCATATAACAATTCTTCAACTAATAATAAAACTGTGCTTGAGGTAAGTTTCTGCTCTACTAATAAATTAGAAAAAAAAATGTTTGACAATGTTTTGAAACAATATCTCTTTTTTTTACCAGCTCCATAAATGTAACACTTTTTTGTAACATGTAAAATTAAATATTTATCAATGCATGATAAATTTATTATCAATTAATAATATACTGTACTGTAATTGGCTATATAAATGTTAAAGAGTAGATTGATGTAAATATATAAAAAAAATATTTTCTTTATCCTAAATTAAAGCCTTTTAATTAAAAAAATTATTACTTAAAACATAAAACATAAAAGACATAGAAAAGACATAAAATTAAAAAAGCAATATTTAAATTTAAAATGCTTAATTCATGAACATCAATTTATGAATTTACTTTGTCTTATACTTACTATTATATGCCAAATTTAATAATATATAATACAATATTGAAATGTACTTATTTTAAACTTAAATTTCAACTATTGTTATAATTTGTGGTTTCTGTTCCATTAATGGGGAAGTGAAACTAGCAGGTGTTCTGAATGGTAACTGAAACTTTCAGATCTGTTCTCATCAAGATTCAGAATCTAAAATTGGATATGAAAGTTACGCTCCAGTGATTCCCTGCTCACAGCTGGCAGACATTAAGAAAAACAAAGCCACTATAGATTTTATTTTTAGCTGATTAAATTTCTTAAATTTGTAACATAGTTAACATATCCTTAAAGAGTAATAAGACTTTAAAACAGTAATACTAATTAATACAATATTCGAATTTGTTTTCTGATGATCAATTTAAAAAAGACTAAATAAAACATGTATACTATTTAAATATATAAAATGTAATCTAGGAATATATATTCATATATATATATATATATATATATATATATATATATATATATATATATATATATATATATATATTATATAATTTTACTTTAAGCTTTTATCATATAAACATGCAAGCATTAAAAAAAATATAGTTTATCATATAATAATTTAAGTTATTTAGTTTAAATATTGTTAAATACTAAATACTGTACTATTCAAATTGTTTCTTACAATTCAGGTTTAAGTAGAGGATTAGGGGATTTTCATTACTTCTACCACTTTAGTCTACAAAAATCTATTAACAATTAAAAATTATTATAAATTTATAACTGTCTATCATAAACGAATCAGCAAATTATCGGGAATACATGTATATATATATATATATATATATATATATATAATATATCTATATATTATATATTTTATTATATATATATATATATATATATATATATATATATATCTAATATATATATATATATATATATATATATATATATATATATATATATATATATATATATATATATATAGTGAAACTTAATAACCTCATCATGTTTCTGATAACATTACATTCCTGGATTTTAAAAATAATTATCAAATATTTTCAAATAGCGAAGCTCAATGTTAGTGTTGCATACTTGAGAATATATTTATAACTGTTGTTAATTTTACAATATTATATATACATGACTATGAACTTTCCTGCTAACCTGATTGTATTACATTTCCACTATGAATTTAAAGTAAACAATTCCTTTTTATGCAGTTATTGCAAGCACCATGTAGCTGGTAAGAGTTTTAACGACCAATTCAAACTAATTGCTTAATTTGTTTTACCTTATTAACTTTATCATTAGAAAAAATTAATTAAGACATATGAATACCTTTATAGTATAATGTATTAATGTTTTAAATAATGTATTGCATTTATTTATGAGCGCATCAAACAAGCATTTGTTATATCCCCTGATACATAGATTTCAATCAGTAATGCTTATATTTAAGTTGTGATATGCAATAATAGTATAACTTGGTTATGTCATATGATGATTGTTCCTGTATTGGCTTTAAATAGTTTTACTTTAGTGTAAATATTTTTCTAAATTGTATATGGAATGTTATCATACAGTTTTTGCTCTGTTTATTATCCAATTTTTAAATGTTTAATATATCAATATATTTTAGCAAATGTATTGCTTGTACAGTTTAGTTAAATAGATATCAAAGCAGTATAGCATTAACTATTGCCAGGAAAGATAGCATTAAAGAAAGCATAGCAGGTACAATACAATTCTGGGACAAGCAATGCAGATATAGTACAGCTCAGTAGGTAGCATAGCATGTATAGAATGGCTTTTTTAGAGAGCATAACGGATAAAGTACAGCTCAGCAGAAAGCATAGCAGATACAGTACAGCTTAACAAAAGCATTGCAAGTAAGGCATACATAGCTCAGCAGAAACTATAGCAGGGATGTAACAGCTTGGCAGAAAGCATAGCAGATATAGTACAACTAAGTAAAAAGCAAAGCAGGTACAGTAGAGCTCAACGGAAAGCATAGCAGATATTGTACAGCGTAGCAAAAAGTTCAGCAGGTATAGTATAGTTTACCTCAGCAGAAAGAATACCAGTATAGCAGGTATAGTACAGCTTAGCAAAAACCTAGCAGGTATAGTATATGTACAACAGAAAGCATAGTAGGTACAGTATAGCTCAGCAGAAATTATTGTAGATATAGTACAGCGTAGCAAAAAGCTCAGCAGGTATAGTATAGTTTACCTCAGCAGACAGAATACCAGTATAGCAGGTATAGTACAGCTTAGCAAAAACCTAGCAGGTATAGTATATGTACAACAGAAAGCATAGTAGGTACAGTATAGCTCAGCAGAAATTATTGTAGATATAGTACAGCGTAGCAAAAAAGCTCAGCAGGTATATTATGGTTTTGTTCAGCAGACAGCATACCAGTATAACAGGTATAGTACAGCTTAGCAAAAACGTAGCAGGTATAGTATATGTACAACAGAAAAAATAGCAGGTATAGTACAGCTCAGCAGAAAGCATAGTAGATTCAGTACAGCTTCCCGAAAAGCATAGTACAAACAATATACTGTAGGTCAGCAGAAACATAGCAGGTATAGTACAGCACAGCAAAAAGTATAACACATATAGTACAGCTTAGCAGAAAGCATAGCAGTTATACTACAGCTCAGCAAAAAGCATAGCAGGTACAATACAGCTCAGCAGAAAGCATAGTACGTGTAGTACAGTTTAGGGGAAAGCATGGCAGGTATAGTACGGCTCAACAGAGAGCATAGCAGATATACTACAGCTCAGCAGAAAGCATAGCAGGTATAATACAGCTCAGCAGAAAGCATAGCAGATTCAGTACAGCTTAGCTAAAAGCATAGCCAGTATAGGGTAGCTCAGCAGACAGCATAGCAGGTACAGCATAGTTTAGTAAAACGCATAGCAGGTACACTACAGCTCAGCAGGTACAGTATATGTAGCCCAGAACAAAGCATAGCAGATATAGTATTGATTCTAAAAAAGCATAGCATGTACCATATAGCATAGAAAAAGCATAGCAGATATAGTACAGCTCAGTAGTAAACATAGCCTATACAGTATATGTAGCTCAACAAAAAGCATAGTAGGTACAACATAGCAGATATAGCTCAGTAGAAAGCATTGCAAATATAGTTCAACTCAACAGAAAGCATAGCAGTGCCGCTTAGCATAGAGCATGGCAGGTACCATATACAAGCTATACTAATGCTCAGAAGAAATCACATCAGGTATAGGTTACTGTAGCTCAGCAGAAAACATAGCAGATTCAGTACAACTTACAAAAAGCACAGCAGGTATAGTATAGTTTAGGTCAGCAGACAGCATAGCAGGTAAAGTATAGTGAAGCAAAAAGCATAGGAGGTCCAATATTTGTAGCTCAGCAAAAAGCATAGCAAGTACATTATAGCTCAACAGAAATCATAGCAGGTACAGTATAGCATAACAGGTCCATAATATATAACTCAGTAGAAAGCATAGCACATGCAGTATAGCCCAGCAGACAGCATAGCAGGTAAAGTATAGTGTAGCAAGAAGCATAGCAGGTTTGGTACAGCTTAGCAGGTATAGTATATGCAACCCAGGTATAGTATAGTGTTGCTCAGCAGAACGCATACCCTGTAAAGTATAGTGTAGCAAAATGCATAGCAGGTACAATATTTGTAGCTCAGCAAAAGGCATAGCAGGTACAGTGTAGTTCAACAGAAATCATAGCAGGTAACATATAGCATAGCAGGTCCATAATATGTAGCTTAGTAGAAAGCATAGCACATACAGTATAGTTTAATAGAAATCATAGCAGGTAGCGTATAGCATAGCAGGTCCATAATATGTAGCTTAGTAGAAAGCATATCATATACAGTATAGCCCAGCAGACAGCATAGCAGGTAAAGTGTAGTGTAGCAAGAAGCATAGCAGGTACTGTACAGCTTAGCAAGTCCAGTATACAGAATAAAGCATAGCAGGTCCAATATTTGTAGCTCAGCAAAAAGCATAGCAGGCACAGTATAGCTCAGCAGAAATCATAGCAGGTACAGTATAGCATAGCAGGTCAATAATATGTAGCTCAGTAGAAAGCATAGCACGTGCAGCATAGCCCAGCAGACAACAAGTTACAGTATAGTGTAGCAAAAAGCATAGCAAGGTTTGGTATAGTTTAGCAGGTATAATATATGCAACCCAGAATTAAGCATAGCAGGTATATTGTATTGTATAGTGTAGCTCGGCAGACCGCATAGCAGGTAAAGTATAGTGTAGCAAAAAGCACAGCAGGTCCAATATTTGTAGCTCAGCAAAAGGCATAACAGGCACAGTATAGGTCAGCAGAAATGATATAGTATAGTATAGTAAGTCCATAATATGTAGCTCAGTAGAAAGCATAGCACATGCAGTATAGCTCAGCAGACAGCATAGCAGGTACAGTATAATGTAGCAAGAAGCATAGCAGATACAGTACAGCACAGCTCAGAAGGAACAAGATATGTAGTCCAAAATAAAGCACAGCAGGTATAGTACAACTTCACATAAACATAGCATGTACCACATAGCATAGTTAAAAGCATAGCAGATATAGTACAGTCAGTAGTACACATAGCCGATACAGTTTATATAGAATATCAGAAAGCATAGCAGGTACAATATAGAATAGCAGAAAGCATAGCCAATATATTACAGCTCAGTAAAAAGCATAGCAGATACAGTATATTTAGCTCAGCAAAAGGGATAGCAGTATAGCTTAGCAGAAAGTATAGCAGATATATTTTAGCTCAATAGAAGCATAGCAGGTATACTATAGCTCAGCAGAAAGTATAGCAGTTCAGCTTAGAAAGCATGGCAGGTACCATATACCATAGTATAGTAAAAAGCATAGCAGATATGTTATAGCTCATTAAAAAGCATAGCAAGTATACAAAAGCTCAGCAGAAAGCATAGAATATATAGTGTAGCTCAACAGAAAGCATAGTAGACACAGTATAGCATGGCAAAAAGCATAGCAAATACAGGACAGCTCAGCAGAAAGCATAACAGGTACAATACAGCTCAGCAGATTTAATAGCAAAAAGCATAGCAGGTATAGTATAGCTCAGCAGAAAGAATAGTAGGTACAGTACAATTTAGCATAAAAAAGCAAGTACAGTATAGCTTAGCAGAAAGCATAGTAGATACAGCTCAACAAAAATCATAGCAGTTAGGGAAAAGCTCAGTGGAAGGTATAGCAGGTACAGGATAGTAGAAAGTATAACTAAGCAGCAACCATAGCATATACAGCTTAACAGAAATGATAGCAGGAGCTGTATATATAGCAGTGCAGATATATAATTGCTCAGTGGAAAGCATATCATGTGTAGCATTGCTCAGCAGAAATCATAGCATGTACAGCTCAGCAAAAAGCATAGCAAAAAGCATAGCAAATATGGTAAAGCTCAAAAGATAATGTAGCAGGTACAGTACAGCAGATACAGTTTGGTACATAATATTAGAAAGTAGCAGCTCAGTTGAAAGCATAGGAAGTAAAGTAAAACAGAAAGCATGGTAGATAGTGTAAAAGACATAGCAGGCAGACTAAAGCTTGGCAGAAAGCATATCAGCTGCAATACAATTTAGCAGAGATCATACCAGGTACAATATACTATAGCTTAGTAGAAAGCACTACATATGCTGTGTGGTATAAAGCATAGAAGGTACAGGACAGCTTAGCAACACGTATACATTAGTAACAATAGAAAGCATTACAGATATAGTATAGCTGGGCATCAAAGAGCACAGCTGCTACAATAAGGAGCTAAAGTAAAGCTAAATGGAAAGCAAATATGGTATAGAATAGTAGAAATCATAGCAGGTACAATTTAGCAAACATAGCAGCTATACAGCTCAGCAGAAAGCATAGCAGGTATAGTAAAGTTCATCAGATGCAGTATAGTAGAAGGTACATCTGGTACAGTATAGTATAAAGTGCATCAGGTGCAGTAAGTAGAAAGTACATCCAGTACAGTATAGTATATAGTTCATCAGATGCAGTATAGTAGAAGGTACATCTGATACAGTATAATATAAAATGCATCAGGTGCCGTATAGTAGAAGATACATCCGGTACAGTATAGTATAAAGTTCATCAGATGCAGTATAGTAGAAGTACATCTGGTACAGTATAGTATAAGTGCATCAGGTGCAGTATAGTAGAAGGTACATCCAGTACAGTATAGTATATAGTGCATCAGATGCAGTATATTAGAAGATACATCCGGTACTTTATAGTATAAAGTTCATCAGATGCAGTTATAGTAGAAAGTACATCTGATTACAGTATAGTATAAAATGCATCAGGTGCAGTATAGTAGAAGGTACATCCGGTACAGTATAGTATAAAGTTCATCAGATGCAGTATAGTAGAAGGTACATCTGGTACAGTATAGTATAAAGTGCATCAGGTGCAGTATAGTAGAAGGTACATCCAGTACAGTATAGTATATAGTGCATCAGATGCAGTATAGTAGAAGATACATCCGGTACAGTATAGTATAAAGTTCATCAGATGCAGTATAGTAGAAAGTACATCTGATACAGTATAGTATAAAATGCATCAGGTGCCGTATAGTAGAAGATACATCCGGTACAGTATAGTATAAAGTTCATCAGATGCAGTATAGTAGAAGGTACATCTGGTACAGTATAGTATAAAGTGCATCAGGTGCAGTATAGTAGAAAGTACATCCAGTACAGTATAGTATATAGTGCATCAGATGCAGTATAGTAGAAAGTACATCCGGTACAGTATAGTATAAAGTTCATCAGATGCAGTATAGTAGAAGGTACATCCGGTACAGTATAGCAGCAAGTACATCAGAAACGCTATAGTAGAAGGTCTATCAGATATAGTATAGTTGAAAGTAAATCAGGTACAGTAAAATTATATTGTACAATAAGTACAATATAGTCAGAAAGAACACTATAGGATTGACTATAGTAATAGTACAGTGGCTTCCCCTCATTAGAATATAAGCACTATGAAGCTTATAAGAAGTGATTAGCAGCACAAGATAGCTAGTTATTATTAAACCTCTCAGTAAAACTGACAAGCAATGTCTGTCTACATTGTTTCTGCTGAAATCATAGCTGGTGTAATTGAAAAGAATTGACATTATCCATTATTCACTCTTTAATAGATGCAGCTCTTTTATAGATACAGATTTTTATATGCAAGCAGGTATTATATCATCTAGTTCTTGAAAAGCAATTGCTTAGTTGTGTGCAACGTGCATTGGTGTGGTAAAGCCTAAAGGGAATCTGTCACCTCTGAGGGCAGGTTGCGGTCGAGACAAGCATGCTGATTTCAGCATTTTATCTGTTATATTTGCCTGTTTTACACTATATTACTTGTGTGTTTGACCTAATGATGTACGGAAGACATCCTTGTCTTCATGACCTGTGTACTCCATCCACTCTCCAAACACTGATTGATAATATTATGCATGGGAAGAAAGCTGTCAATCACCAACAGGTCTTCAATATCAAGGATTCCTGGAATTTATTTTTCATAATGTACATAAATGGCACATACAACACTGATATAACACTAAAATCAGCATGTCTGTCTCCATCTTATATTACCTTCAGAAAGGCAAACTAAGGGTAGTGGTAGGCCATCTGTAGATAAAATTGTAATGTTAAATATGTCTGGTACTAACTTACCCTTAACTTAAAGGGGTTGTCTTATCAAGCTATTTCATGGAGCCTGCTGTTCACAACTAGCTTCAGACTCCCACTTCCTGGTTAGGCTGTGGGTGGGTCTACAACAGTGACTTACATTTCAGCTTTGCTATTTTTAGCCGAGCCTGGTAAAGGGACATTGATAATGGAGGAGTGTTAACAGCAGGGCATGAGGCTTCAAAGCTCTATAAGGTTAAAGTTTGTCAAAAAGTAACAAACTCCTGTGCTGCTAAGACACAGCAGGAAGTGACCTATCCCTGTTAATGCTGCTAGAATCTGTTAGAGCAGAGAAATGTGGTCAGTAACCTAAAGAAGCTTGTGTGGACAAGCAGGAGATAACTATTGCTCTAGCTCTGAAAGTAAGCAAAATCAGAACACTGATATATTTGGTAAAATGTTTTCTATTTTTGCCTATATGTTTAAAGCTAATCAATGAAATAGGAATACCCTATAAGAATGCACTATGGATTTTTTCACTGTGGTTTACTTTTGTTACTCTAAGCAGCCATTTTGATATATGGCAGGTATAGCTATTTTTACAGCCAAACATTTTGTATGGAGAACATACATACTATAACTCATTACATCAACTAGATATATAGAATGTATGGCAAAGCTCAGAATGATTTGGATGTGTAAGGTGAATTTCAATATTCTGTATGATGTAGATGGTAAGAAATGATTAACCAGTCCATGGTCATTATTTAATGTTTTATAAGATGTTACTTAGAGATCTAGAAGTCCGATGATTTGCTTTCAATCAAGTGACCAATGTCTCCTAATAACCTGTATATAACCTACGTAGCAGCAAGTAAACTCTTTTTGTCTTATATTGGTGTCTTGTTTTGACAAAGTGTATTGTACAGATAATAGATAAAACCAATACACTGTATTTAAAAGAGCTATTAATTGTATAATGACATGCTGCAAGTCATATCTCATTATACAGGCAGTCCCCGACTTACATCTGTCCCCTAGTTACAAACGACTTATGGGGCATGCTGGCACCTTTAGTTCCATGTTCTACACCAGATAGTAGCTGTGGAACGACAAGTACCAGCATGCCACAGTAGCACATGAGGTTCAAATAAGGTTAAGTCTTCTTAACAGTGGCACAGACAGAAAAACATATGTAAAAACCCTTCCATGCACTATCCAAAACTAAAAAAAAAAATAAAAAAATTGTGCTGGAGTCACATTTAATAAATGTACCTGTTCCGACTTACATACAAATTCAACTTAAGAACAAACCCTACAGTCCCTATACCGTTCATAACCCAGGGATTGCCTGTATATAAAATGAGGACAAAGTAATGGCCTGTTCATGATGTAGGCACACCTTTCTATAACACAACGTTACATGAGAACTCTGCTGAATGTAACATTGTGTTGTCTGTACAGTGAAATACAATCTTCAGAGTGTTAGAATGGTATGAGGCATCTAGAAAACCAGCAAGCATCCACATTTTAGCATTTTATAAAGCTAGCTCTATATAATTTGTCAACCTCAGCAGTTTCAAACCTTCATCTTGTGTAGTGTTTCTATTTCATATGTAACATCTATCTATACGTTATATCATGTGCTCTTACTACTACTTACTACTTACTAAAAAATGTAATTTTAAATCTGTCCTTGACTTTGTGGTTCAACCCTATGATTAACCTGTAACTATGACTCCTGAATTACAACTAACTTAAACTGATTTTTATTTAATTCTATCTCCTCTTGGCTTTTGCCAAACTTCACCTATTAACCAGGAACTTATTCCTGTCACCTTCTGCTTGTATTCTCAGTTGATCAGCAGGCACCATCTCTCTTTCCACTCTATTCTTGCGACGCGTCTCAGGAGTCCGTCACCCTTGGTTGCTTGGCCAAAAATTTTGTTCCAGACAATATTAACTTCAGCTGGTCCGATAAATCCAATAACAGCTTTAACAGCGGCTTCACGGAATATAAATCAGTACTATCTGGTGGCAGCTATATTGCCAGTTCACAAATAAAAGTGACAACTGAAAGCTGGAACAACCTTGATCCCTATTACTGTGCGGCAAAACATCTACTGAACACCAAGTATGTGAAACTGGAAAAAGAAAAAGGTAAGAATTTTAAATGTTCCTCAGATTGTATCATCACACTACTATTGATTTGTTACTATGGATAATAGAATTCATAGTACACATATCTGTTTAAGGCTGTATGAATATAGGGTGAAGCCAAGTTTATATCTGTGTTGGAGGTCCAAAAGGAGCCTCTGTTGCAGAGATAGAACTGGATCTGTTTCATGACGATACTAATGGCATCTAATAGACCTCATTAGCTATAATGGGGTCTGTCGGGTTTCCGTTGTGGTGTCCATCATTTTAACAAAAAAGTGCTAAATGTTACGCTATGTTTTCTGTCATTTTTGACAGAACCTGTGACAGAGGTTCTGAACGGAGCCTTCGATTCAGTTGTGAACCAGGCCTTAGGTTATTCATGAGGCTATTTTGTGGAGCCTTTGACAGGATTTAAAGTCATAACATACAGTATAGTGGGATTTACAAAATGGCATTGCTACCCAACTATGGAGAGTCGTTAAGGTTTAATGCCATACAGCAAAGTGTGATTGGTGCATATTTTTTGCTGCAAGGCTGATAGCGTTGAGTAAGTTGGCGCAATAGGGCAGAAACAGGGACTTTGATATACTTCTTGAAAAGTTGGCATGGTTCAGAGTGCAGTGATGTGTGCCAAAATTTTGATGCAATTGATGACACAAACTGAGCCAACAAATGCATGGTGTAAAGTTAGACTAGACAGTTTAAACATGTACCAAATTTATCAGAAATCTGGTGCATTTTAAGACAGTCTTGTCTAAGTTTGCACTGTCTATGTTTTAGACAGTATTAATAAATCTGCTCCATTGGGCATCAGAGCAGGTCTGCAATATGTCAAAAAGTGGGTGCAATACTTTGGTTATATCAGAGTATAATATTGTTATGTAATAATATTTCACATTAAGTCACTGCCTAGTTTTATGTAACATATAATATCAGAATCATGTTATGATTCTTTAAGTAGTGCTAACTGATAGTGTGTCCCTACAACCATAAACAATTCTGCACCTTGCCAATAATAGTTTTTATTGTGGCTTATGGTTTATGCAATTTCCCCAAAAAACTTTCAAATAGTTTTAAACAGTCCTTTAATCTCAGTACAACTGAGCTGATAGATATTATTTGAACTTGTTTGTGTACAGTAGATTAAATCTGACTATAGCATGAAGAATCTGAATTGACAAATGTTCTAAATCTGTCTATTTCAGGCTCTAATAAAATCAAAGAACCAACAGTGACCATACATCCTCCTGCAAAAGATGACATAAGCAGTAATACTAACGGCACAATAGTGTGTCTCATAAGTGACTTTTATCCTAATGAAATCAAAGTGAAATGGCTCAAAAACCACCGAGACACAACTGTTAATGTCATAACAGACAAAGCTGAACCAAATGCTAATGGAAATTTTAAGTTAAGCTCATATATTACTATATCAAAAAAGGATTGGGATGAAGATACTGTATACTCATGTGTGGTAGAACATGCTGCATCTGGCTTTTCCGATATTAAGAATTTGAGCAAATCCCAAACTTGTGGTAAGTCAGTTATTTCCAAACAGTAAGATCATTTGCCATTAAATTGCTGTGTTACACTGTGTATACGGTGGAATTTCAGCATTTTAATATTGCATAATGAAATCTTTGTAACCTCTGAACTGTTCTTTATATTTGTAGAAGTATCATCTACACCTGGAGAAATTGATATTGCTGTCGTTCCTCCATCTTTTAAGAGCTTATTTTTGGAAAAAACAGCACCTCTTACCTGCATAATCTCCAACATGGGCAGTGTGGATGGATTAAAAGCCTCCTGGTATGATGCAAAGTCTGGTGAAAAGATTAAAACAAATCTTGGAAAGCCATACTACAAAGAAAGTGTCTATTCTATCGAAGCCATAGCTTCAGTATGTTGGGATGACTGGCAGAAAAAGACATATGAATGCAAAGTAGAACATCCTGAACTCTCTTCTCCAAAGACAAAAACCTTGTATAAAGAAAATGGTAAGACTTATAATGACAAAACCCTGCAGTCCAAATTTAGAGAACAATATATTTATAGAAATCTATTGCCATATATATTAAGAGGTCATACACGTGGTATTATAAAAGGCCATGGGTAACATTTTAAAGGCACTCCATGTGTTGCTGTATGGTTTTTCTGTAAGGCATCACATTTTACCCTAGAAGTAAAGATTTCAGGGAAGAATAGCTCTATAATATAATGTGATAGAGCATGACATGAAAAAACTTCTGCATAGTTTGTTGTATATCAGGACATATCATTGTATATCACTTAATTCCTTTAAAAAAAATCCATGTGCATGAGGCAGAAAGGATAAAGTTTTTTCTTTTTTAATTTCACAAATGAATGCCACATGTGTGAAGTTTTTATTATCTCTTTTAGGGTAAGTTCACACAATCTAATGAGGAATTCAATGTAGATTGCAATGGGACTAACCTGCATCCAAATCAGAGGCAAATACCGCCTCTATAAAGTAAAAATCCTCGTCAGAAATCCAATGTATCGCCTTGGATTTCTGCCTTGGATGACACGTTGGACATGTGAACTCACTCTTTGGAGGTTGTAGCCATTGTAGTGTTAACATGCTTTATTTATAATTTTTATATTTATAACATTTTTGTAACTATAACATAACTGATTTACTAGTAAACATTGTTGTTCTTCATAGAATACAAGCCTTGAATTTAAAGAGACATTGTATTTTGTGAAATCACAAATCTGAAGCAACATTTGCCAAGAGATTAGATATTTCAAGAATTTGATTACATTGATAATACAGTCTCAGTATTCAATATGTATTCATTTTACTTTCAGGCCATGAACGTCAAAAACCTGCAGTTTATGTATTTCCACCACACCAAGAGGAACTAAATAAGAAAGAATCTGTCACACTGACATGTTGCGCTAAAGGGTTTTATCCCAGAGATATATATATAAGGTGGACAGACAGTGATCAAGGAGAACTAAAATCTGTGACTTCAGAACCTACGTTGCTCAATCCTTCAAAGGGGGATTCCTACATAATATATAGCACGTTGACTCTTCCAAGCTCTGAGGATTGGAACTCTGGAAAGTCCTATACATGTTTGGTTGCTCATGAGTCACTTCCACTACATGCCACCCAGAGGAGCATTGACAAAACTATTGGTAAACCAACTTCCGTGAATGTGTCTCTCGTTATGTCTGATTCCTGTTAACAGTCTTTACAAACAGATCTGATAGCTCTTCCTCTTGTTATTCCCTGTGTCTTGTGAAAAATTAGAAGGGGAAAAGTGTCATATTGGTGTTTGTTAGTCTTTTTTGTACATTAATGTCATTGAACGCTGTCTGCATTTTGAAAAGTAGAAATAAAAAAAATATATAAAATATCTGTTTTTTTGTGTGTGGAGTGTGTCTAACTGCATTTCTTGTGTAGTTACAAGTACAGTGTCAACTAACACCCTTTGTGCAAGCGTTTCCATTCTTGTACAAGATTTTATCAGGCCTGTGTTTAATCTTTGAGCAGTTAGAGCTTCATATCCATAAATTAAGATTCACATTACCAGTAATACATAAACACATACATACAAATAACTTACAAATAGAGGTCTAGATGATTAATACAGTATAGACATAAGACTTGGGTCCAGAAGGCTATGAGGAGCTGGAAACAATATACATTTCTATGTTGATAACTTACATGTACATAAATTACACGTACAGATGCAAAACACAAACTATTAGTCTAATTGAATCCAAATACAAAAGTTTAAAACAAAGGATGAACACAACTTAATGGAACTACATTTCTATTATGCAAGATTTAATCAGCCACATATTAAATCTGATGTCATGTTAAGCACATGACTGTGGTCATCTTGCATATCTGTATTCTTAGTATACTGCATGTATGATTAGCAGTTGGAAGTGGATCAGCACAGCTAATAAGTCATGTAGTAATAAACAAATACATCAAACAATAATGAGGTTTAAGGTGTGAACAAAAGGCATTGAGTGGGATTGATCTATTTTCGGACACAATGGATATAACAGAAACCAGTAGGATGGTTGGTTGATGGTGCAAGGTATATAACTATATGGAAAAAGAAAGCAATCAGTTATTTGCACTGGTTTGCCATGACCAAAAATCGAGTTCAGAAATCCCATCTTGACTGACCTATCGGTACAAATGTTTCAGTACCTTTCTGTATGCTTATGCTGCAGGTTGCCACATATACAAGAAATACATATACCCAATACAGTTGGCATGCCATAAACATATGCTGTTACCCTAGAAGTATTCATCCCATGCATAAACACACATACATTTTTTAAGCTGAGCAAGTATTCAACTCACTGCACAAGACTATAATAAAAAAGGCACAAAATCAATTTGTCTACTTAAAACATTGCCTTACTAGCCCTTGGCATATACAATAGAAATAAACTGGCTGCTTCTATTATAAACTGTATTCATTTCTCTATTATCTTGAGATTTTAGCTTTTACATTCTTATATTCTAAATGAGTATAGGTATAATCCAGCAGACTTAATACTAGAAATTATGCCCATGTTCAAATGAAGAACAAAAACTTTCATAACGGGATATTGTGCATTAAATACAAAAGTATTGTGCACTATTGTGTTATGCTTATTGTTTTGTAGTGCAGGATCAAAATATGCCAAAGTAATAGACCAACAACGTGTCTTCAAAGAGTGATGACCCTAGACATGACAGGGTACATGCCACAATGGCATCTATCAAATTTGGCCAAACATTGCCCAAATGATATCTGTAGGATAAGGTTGACTAGGTAATGAGGCAGGTCTCATTAGTAACAAAAAATACACACAAAATAACTGTGTAAAAATTATGTAAAATTGTGTAAAAATAATTGTCTAAAAATAATATATGTAATAAAAGTACAAACACATAATAAACACTTGGGACTTCTCAATTATCTCCAAGATTCATCACTTTTGAGTGAGCATGTTTTTAGGACAACAACATTGGGTTTGATCCCAGCACTAGCACACATTAAGCATTAACACATTTCTCAAAATTGTCTAACCAATCAGAGCTCAGCTTTCATTTTCATAACTGTGGGTAATAATGACTGTCATACAATTAGTTATTTTTGATAAATAAGACTCACTGTTCTTTCTGGCCTAAAACCGAATATAAAAGTTGACACACTCACAAAGCTTAGAATCTATATGATGCGGTGCCCCCACTATCATAAACACTATTGCCTATGTTACGTTCGGTCAGGTCCGCACTCTTAGTTTATCCTTGTTATATACAAAGGTGTGCATTTTTATTGATAGTTTTTTATTGAGATGTGAGGATATAAAACTGACAAGTATATGCATAAACATGCACACATGCCATGTATGTTCAGTGTACATGTAAATGTACAGAGTAAATGTCCCCCTATATGTTCTTATATACCCATGTCTCTCAGATTTGTTTATGTACAGATTGGTATTAACATTAATATTTTTATCGCATCCCAGGATCCCCTACACTTTACATTGAGGAAGATGAAGACATTGATAACCTGTGGACCACAGCCTCCACTTTCATAGTGCTCTTCCTTCTGAGTCTCTTCTACAGTGCTACTGTAACTTTGTTCAAGGTGCGATTTAACGAAGAATAATAGCTTCTTAGTCTATTTCACTACATAAATTGTAAATCAAATTAAACTTCTTGGAACAGTTATAAAAGGAGACATAAATTAGACCTATAGAGAATATCTATAAATCTACAGAGAATTTTCACCTGTAGTTCATTTGATTTACATAGCTCATGCTTGGAGTTGTTTTAGCTAATGGAACTCCGAGTGGGTTGTCCAGTTAAAAAAGAAAAAAGTTATATATATATATATATATATATATATATATATATATATATATATATATATATATAAAACACTTACTTAGAAGCTCCAGGCAATCTGCTCCTCTCGACTTCCGGATTCTCATCTCGACACAGTGGAGGGGATCACACTCTATTCACTTACAATGGAGTGCAAGCCTTTCCTCTGAGTTGGAGCATAAACATGGAAGTCAAGAGGAGGGGGATAACTAGGTAAGAATTTTTTTTTTCTATTTTGGACCATCCTGGCCCCTATGACTTTTTTTTTTTACTGGACACTCCCTTTTAAAGGTTTGTGCGCTCTAGGGGACATCTATGAAAACTGTCTAGGTCTGATTTTCTTTGTTGCCCATAACAACTAATCAGAGTTCCCTTTTATTTTTTGACAGTACTGTATGAAATGAAAGGGGAGCTCTGATTGGTTGATATGGGCAACAAAGAAAGTCTTAGGGGCCGTTGACATGGCACAGTGCAAATACCAGTCGGAAATCCCGACCGGTATTTGAACTGTTTTGGGGCCGTGCACATGGCCGCAGGAGGACAGATTTTCTTCACTGTTTGCGGAGAAAAGCTTCCCCCCCTTCACATTGAAATGTTCATATTGCACCCGAAAGCACTAGCACACATTAAGCATTAACACATTTCTCAAAATTGTCTAACCAATCAGAGCTCAGCTTTCATTTTCATAACTGTGGGTAATAACGACTGTCTTACAATTAGTTAATTTTGATAAATAAGACTCACTGTTCTTTCTGGCCTAAAACCGAATATAAAAGTTGACACTCTCACAAAGCTTAGAATCTATATGATGCGGTGCCCCCACTATCATAAACACTATTGCCTATGTCACGTTCGGTCAGGTCCACACTCTCAGTTTATCCTTGTTATATACAAAGGTGGGCATTTTTCGGTAGATAGTTTTTTATTGAGATGTGAGGATATAAAACTGACAAGTATATGCATAAACATGCACGCATGCCATGTATGTTCAGTGTACATGTAAATGTACAGAGTAAATGTCCCCCTATATGTTTTTATATACCCGAAAACCAGGCAGACGAATGAACATGTTCTATGTTTTTCTGACCGCCGGCAGTCTAAAAAACCGTCCGGTGGAAAATCCGTTCAGGAAAGTGAATATACAAAAGACACACAAATCTGACGCGTTTCAGGTCTCAAGATTTCTTATAGTCAGCCATACTTACCATAACATACCACTGATCCCTAAAAAAATGCCTTACAACTTCCTTGTTCTTCCTCACTCATATGATTACTGTTAGAAGTTTGAATGGACAGGCAGACGGATATTGTTGCTGCCTATATATTAAACTCCACATAAATTTCAAGCCTGTGCTTTGCTCTGTTAGCAGTACTCATAGGACCTCATGTATGAAGACTGTCTAAGTTTTAGACTTTCTTTGTTGCCCATAGCAACCAATCAGAGCTTCCCTTTTATTTCATATAGTACTCTGAAAAAATGAAAGTGGAGCTCTGATTGGTTGCTATGGGCAACAAAAAAGTCTTAGATCTAGACAGTTTTCATACATGTTCCCAATAGAGCATGAAAAGAGCATCAGCACAAAGTTTGACAGCCATTCCATGCAAACCTCTCTTCACCAGGGACATGCAGATGAGGAGAAGCAATTGGCTTAGGTTCCCCACTCTAGTGATAAGTGGGTATCCCACTATTGCAGTCCACAGAGATTAAGCTTTTATCAACCTTGCTGTAGACAGTTAAAAGTATTTAAGGGGAAACACAGTATATATATCTTATAAATTTTATTTAGGGATCAGAACCAATACTTTTTGAGCATCAATTCACCAATCAGTTTGGATTTTTTTAACCTTTCAAAATGTGTATACATAGCCAAGGATCTATAGCTTACTTTATGTGAATTATGTACTTGCTTGAGACTTCTATTAATAGATAGCAATGTATTTGGAATTCTGGATATGTCTATAGATGGCTTGGAGAAATTATTACTTTATGTATTTTTATATACATTCTGATTATTACAAAAGCTTAGGGGAAAAGAGCTGAAGTCTCCAGTGTTTCTCCTAATAGTGCTTCTCCCTAAGGAGATACATTAGGGGCGACATGTATACATGGGGCTGCGCCAGAAGTCTGGGGTCTTTTCAGGCCAAATACTGGCACAGCCCTGTTCGTTATATTTGGAGGCGCACTCCAATATTAGGCGCATTACAAAGCGCCAACGGCACTTTAGAATGTGCCTGCGATCGGGAGGCGTGCTGGAGGCGTGTCGCACTTCAACTGTATGAAGCTTCACATGTATGACTTTTGAATGGCAAATCCAGGTGCATTACTGCTGGAACAGGTAGACCACTTTAAAAATGGTTTACCTGAGCCAGAAGTGTTGCTTTGTAGCTAGAAAGCGCTAAACCTATGACCTGCAGTAGAACAGCTTCATAGATTCAGGTGCATTCCATGCAACTAATGCACGCAATGCATGGTGTCTGGGCACCAAAAAACATACTTGCCACCCCAATTCTGATTGAGATAGATAGATAGATAGATAGATAGATAGATAGATAGATAGATAAATAGATAGATAGATAGATGGATGGATAGATGGATGGATAGATAGATACAGACCATAGATAAATAGATAAATTACAACTTGCTATGTAATGATAATGAACAACTCAGTGTTACTATTATGATTATATTAAAAAGCACTAACAGTATTCTTTTCCCTTCTTTTTTCTTCTGTAGGTAAAATAAAACATTTGAAGCAGTCCTGTGCTTCATTTCAGAAGACTTTCTTAACTTTTTGCTGCAATACCATGTTAACCACTATCCATATGCTCAAGCTATGTAAATACTTCCCTCTCCCGACCTGTGTACAACACAGTATTGTTAATAGAATGTTTTACTGTTCCTTTCGCTGTTACTGTAAATGTCATGATATAAGTGCAATAAAGATATTTTATATTAATACAAAACCTGCATTGGTTCCATCTTTTCTTTCATAATATACCTGTAAAATATTCTTCCTTAGTGCCTTGGTTCTAATCTTCTTTAAACTAATCTTTAACACTGCACTGGTTGAAGGTTATAGCATAGTAGTAATGTTCATTTGTGAATTCTTGCTGGGAAAGGTTTTTGTCTTATTACTAGTTATAATGGAAAAAATATTGTTCCTTGTTTTGTTTGTACGTGTTTGTAAAGAAGAAAAATCTGGATCTAAAAGTTATTAATTTTTTTATGCTTTTTCCATTCAGGCTCAGTTTGCTCCAAAAACACTCAATAGTATTTATCTACTACATATATTTGAGAACTGCTCATCACATTTAGGATCAGCTGGTAAAAATCAAAGAGATGGAAAACAAGGACCAGTCCAGAGTAAGACCCATATTAATAAATCCAGAAAATGTGTCCAATGTTACAAATTCATAAACTACAACTTCACCTTTCTTTTATCATATAAAACACGGCATCAAATATAAAGTTAATGCTTTGATTTACAGTGCATAAGCATTAACATTTACCCCACGCTTGGATTGGCTCACTGGGGAAGAGGGGAATACCCCAGCGGACCCTTGAGTTTCTTTTAAATAGCATATCCATCATTGGTAGAGGCAGAGAGAAAGAGGCAAGAGGCAGAACACAAGAGTCATGTACAGAAGCTGTAGGGTGTGCACTCAACACCACTGGTGGGCCCCAGACCGACACTAATTAACCCCATTAATGACAGTTGGCTCTTGACTTTTTTCCTCCCCGCTTTCCATAACTTTTTTTTTTTTCTATCTACATAGACTAATGAGGGCTTGTTTTTTGCGGGCCAAGATGTACATTTTGATGGTGCCATTGACTGTATCATAGAATATACTGGAACACCGAAAAAAAATTTGAAGTGGGGGAAATATGAAAAAACGTACTTGCACCATTAGTGAGGAGTTTTTGTTTTTACACCATTAAATCTTTGGTATAAATTATATAATATCTATATTCTGCAGGTTGTTAAAATTCCAGTAATACCAAATATGTAGGGTTTTCGTTATATTTTAGTACTTTTGAAAGAATAAAACCATTCTCTATTTGTTAAATATGTGCTGTAGCGCCAATAACTTTTTTTTGTTTTGCCACCTATGGAGTGGTGGCTCATTTTTTGTGGTCTGAATTGTAGTTTTTATTGGGGTGCAACTTTTTCATCGCTTTTTATTCCAATTTTTTGGGGACGTGACATGAACCACATTTTTATAGATTGGACTTTTTAAAACATTTTTATTTTTACATTTGTACTTGTAGTCAAATCGCTTGTACAGCCTTCAACAATATCTGCTTGTATGGATAAAGGTGTACTAAGATTGCGGTTTTATTACTTCCTGTCTCAGGCAGGAAGTAACAGAGGCACTAACATGGTGGTTATAGAAGCCTTCATAAGGCCATGATCACCACATCATTTAATGGTTAAACATCAAGGATATAGATAAACAATAAATACTCATGTTAGCTGGTTAGTATTAATTATAAAACATACTCAAATTGCCCAAAGGCAACAAAATAACCAGAGAATTTGCTGAAAGAGGATTTGCCGAAATGGGATTACCCTTTTAAAGAGGTTTCCTCACCATGCTGTTTCACTGAGTCACAACAGTTTTACACTCACTCTGTCTCCTCAGACTATGGGTGGTTCTATAGCAGTGATTAGCATATTTAGCTTCTCTGCAACTAGCTGAGTCATTACACTGATAAGTGAAGGAGATGTTATTTTCAGTAAAACAAAAGGTACATGTGCTGTGAGGACTGAAAACAATTGATTATCTGTAAATAATTAGCTTGCTCGGACTGGTCCATCTATCCATTGTGACCCTGCTCTCTGCTCTCTCATCTAATCAGCTAACAGAGTTATGGTCTGGTAGCCATGTAATCATAGATACCTGTGTACACTCAGAGCATATAAAATATCTCTTATCTCATGACTTAAGTAAAATCTATTGACCAATGTATTTAGGAAAAGTCCTCATATTCAATATTGTACCCTGATATGTCTTAAAACGAGGGCTGAATGTGTGCTTGGTATGAATCTAGTACTGAATTACAATAATGCTCCTTTACTCCTGAAAACATGTTGGAGGAGCTTTGACTATTCTTTTAGTTGTGTGTTGTGAAGTACTATGCTTGTATACTGCAGACTTCAGTAAATCTATATACTGTAGTACATTCAGCTTACATAAGTATAATTGAAATCCAGTATCAGGGAAATATAGAGTGCTCAGTTATTGTCAGCTTCACTACTAAGTACACAATTAGCCCTAGTTTTTAGGCATCTCAGGGTCCAATATTAAAAGTATAGTTTTATTAGTGATTAGTAGTTATTGGTTTCAAGGTTTCAGTTGAGAAATTCTTGGTAATTTTGTTGCCTTTGGGCAAACATCAAGGATTAGCTCCTATCTCTGCTGTTAGTGATTGGTGTTGGCTATAATTAACAGTCTGCACTTGCCACCTATGGAGTGGACTCAACAAGTTAGCCCATTCCATAGCTCATTCTGCCATGATGACGTAAACATACATCACATGTCACTAAGAGGTTAAATTTGATGCTCTGTTTTGTATGATGGAATAAAAATGAAGTTTTATTTAATGAAGTTGGAACATTTAATACATTTTGTGGATTGTATTTACATACTGAGTCTGAAGTCTCTTTAATGTTTACCTCCGCTTGTACTTGTAATGGCCCGGGAAATAGCAGGGGATGGCAAAAAATTTGAAAAATTAAAAGAGGTTGCATTTGTTTTGAAAAAAAACCGAGGGCCCCCTTTAAGGAGTCAAAACCCTTTGGCCAATTTTTTTAAAATGGATTTATCTACAACCAATTTTGACATCACAAACCCCTGTAACCAATGGGAAATTTAAAAAAAGGAGACAAAAGGGAAAAAAAGAGTGGGGGAATGCAAAATTAAAACTAAAAAAACCATTTTTTGGGACGTTAGAGTTTTTGAAAGGCCTATATAGGAGCTGTATACATAATACGTAGAAGATACACTAAAACATTCTGGCTTTAAAACCATTGAACTAGCTGCCATAACTACTGTATAAATGGACCAGTCACTTCTGGGTACAGCCAAGTGATGTGTTCAGCTGTACTCAGAACTCCCATAGAAAAGAATGGAGAGTAGTGCTCAAGCATAATCTATTCTCTGTTCTGACCCATCCTATTGATATGCCATCAAACATAAGATGGGAAAAACCTTTTAAAATCAAGTAATATGTGGATTTTGAATAACTTAATTATTATAGGAAAACATGAAATTCTGTTCTATATGTTACTGAACTGTGGAATTCTGATACTAATATATATCAAGAAACAGTTTTGCAATAAGAACACTTACAAATCTATTTCATCAACAAAAATTAGTTAAAAAAAATTGTACGTAGCAGCTTCACTAAGTGTTTTTCGTTTAAGCTTGTTTAAGGGTTTATGGATTTAGTTTGCCATATTTTTAACTACTTTTGGTAGTAAATAGATGTACAAGGACTCATGATCACTGTAGCGGCTGGGTGGGGACCCTTGGACCACCGCAAGGTGTTGCAAAGCCCGCCAGGGGAACGGAATTAAGTGCCCCGGTTTTACCAGGGCCCGCCGCAAAGGGGGATGGATTGCTGCGGCGTGAGGCTCCCAGGTCGCCCCCCCGGGTGACTTGTTCGAGGGGGCCCGGGGTTTTTGCAGCTTTGGTAAAGAATCTTTACCGGAAAAATGTAGTGGGGGCGGGAAAAGGGTCAGGGCAGGCGGCTATGGTTCGTGGTCGTGGACAGGCAGAAGGCAGGGCGGCGGCAGGGGTTCGGGTCAAAAAACGTAGCAAAGGGGTTCGGGTTTACACGGTTGGGGAGGGGAAAACACTTTGGAAAGTTTAGCTTAAGGGACGAGGCAAATAGATCCGCAAAGAGTGATTGTGGGACGGCCTTTAAAATGGGGAAGCGCCTGGCAAATTTGCCAATTTTTGGGGCGTGGCCTTTAAAACCCCGGGGAAAGAGCGGCGGGTTAGGCCCGGCTGGGAAAAAAGGCCGCCGGGGGCACAGGAGCGGGTAAAACCCAGGTAAAACCCTGGCAGGAGCGGACCCCCGGCTCGTCCCCGGGGCCAAACGGCGGCACCCGGGGGGGCGGCCACGGGTGTGCCCGCGGCCTGCAGGCCGAGGAGCGGGGGGTACCGTGACAATCACTCTTAACAAAACAATTCTTTGATTTTATATAATATTACCTACAAATTAATAGATTTTTTTTCCATCCTTGAAAAATTGTCTTATAATATTTAAAGATAAATTACCTGATGAGTTTACTTTTTCATATTTTTGTTTATAAAAAAATAAAGAATAGTAATATTGCAAAACTTATGGTCCTAAGATAAATGACAATAAATAAGCCAAGAAAATTAAAAATTATAACAAGACGTAAGAACTTCGAGTTGTTGGCCCTAAAGAGGGCAGGGGGTTGTGCAGAGCGAAAAGTGTAGTAAGTTGTATAAAGGTAGTCACGCAAATAAGATATAAGTAGGAGAAGTGCAGAAGGAACCTAATTGGCATGATTATGGTATACTTGGCAAACAACCTTGTCCATAGTTCCTCCATACATTGAAGTGTAATATTTCTCTGAACCAATCAGTTATTAATGGAGGCTAATGGGACCTTGAAAGTCTGGGAATTACTGTTTTATGGTCAATAAAGAAGGAAATCTAGTTTTCTTTAAGGACATTTCTAAGAATTAGTGTCGTAAAGAGAAGCAGAGATGCCAGTGCATTTTTTGTCTCTATTAGATGAGTTTTATTTGTTCCATAACTTTGTATCAGAATGGGTCATAGTTCCTCTTGAAGCACCATATTTTGACATCAGTTGTACACATTGGGGTAGAGAGTGTGTAACAGAAAGAGTGCCTTGTACATAACATTAGCATTTTAGAGTTCAGTTCTTGGGCTGTGAATGAGATAGATGTTTTATGAATCAGCTAAAAGTTTTGGACCTTAAAGGGCTGGTATCATAAATACAAACCCTTTTCGGATTGGAGCTTGCCAAGGTGTCAGCAGATGATTGTTGTTTTGGATTTAGAAACCTTGCATTTAATTGTTGTCACAGTAGGAAGTTTCCACCAGCCAAACCTTTACCTTACCGGACCTACCACAGGGGAAATATACAGTCATATTACATGTAACCTTTCTCTTGCTAAGTGGCTCTTTTATATAGTTAATGGAAAAGGCCAAGAGTGGAGGGTATGTTGTTGATATTATAATGATAATTGCTGTTTAAAGACACCTTTTCATATGAATAGATGTAGCAAAGATTAACTTGACAGATAATGTACTCTGATATCATAGTTCACAAAGTTATCTCAACTTTTTCAATGCTTTCCAATGGCTTTGTTTGTGATCTAGGAACAAATAACACAGAAAACAGTTATATCACAGTCAGGCTAAACCCTCTAAATTGGTCATATGACTGCCTTGACTACAGTATAAGGCATATATATTGACTCTGATTGCTAGTTTCTGGAGATAGGACATTGACCCAGGGATTTATTCTGAATGTTGATGTTTGGAGTTTGGAGGACTTCTTCCTCTTGCATGGGACAGTTGGCATTTGCTTCATAGGGGTTTATGCCTTCTTATGGATCAATACTGTAGAGTTATAGGTTGGACTTGATGGACCTGTGTCTTTTCCCAACCATCTACTATTTTATTATACTTTGTTACTATAATGTTATATTATTGTTTGTACTTATACATTGAAGCCACCAGGTAGCCACAGCATAGGTGTCATTAGCCATCTGCAATTATTGCTAAAACAATTTACTGTGATACTATTAAAGGGGCTATCTCACTTTAGACAATGAAGGCACTTTTCTAGAATATGCCATTATTGTCTGAAAGGTCCAGGACCCACTGATCTGACCGTCACCCATCTCCTAAACGAGCCCCGAAACCTCTACATTCCGAACGGAAAGATGGTTGGGACTCTCCCATAGACATAAATTGGAGTTCCAAGTTTAGCCGTATGGCTGTAATTGAAACTCCCTTTCATGTCTAGAGGAGAGTCCCAACTACCGTTCAGAACAGAGATGGTTTAAGAGATGGGTGCCCAGATCTGTCAGACAGTGATGACATATTCTAGCAATAGACCATCAGTGTCTAAAGTGAGACAACCCCTCTAACAATAGAAATGACTGTAGATGAAGTAAATTTGACATTTTTTGCTGACCTGCTGCATTGCAGCCAATTTGTGTGAGCCTGGCCTAAAATCATTGTGTGGAGTAGTATAGAAAACCAGTCATTATTTCAAGAAAATTTAAACCTGTCACAGGTTTGTGATATAACGGGCAGCAGTTGTTTTTGGGGTTTTTGATGTTTTGAAAAAAAAAAAAAAATTAAAAGGTTTTTGGATCTGAGCAAGGGCGGTTTTGGTGGGGGGTTTTCTGGTACTCAGTGGTTACTATCTTTAAAAAAGTAATCCAAAAAAATGTTAATAAATGATTTGGCGAAAGGGTTATGCTTTTTAAAAAGGGCTCTTTATTGACCCATGGGAGAAATAGGGGATTTGGCTTTCCCCATTTTTTTAAAACCCGATTTTATTCAACTTGATATATAGCAGGGGGTATAGTAAAAAAGTTACGTATATATAAGGGCCTTTTGGCTTTTTTGGCATTTCCCCGACCCCCTTCTCATTGAGGTTTTGGGAAAAAGCTCCGGTTTTTTTTCCATTTATTTTTTCCCCCCAAATATTTTTTATTTTATATTTTAAAATATTATACATATATATAATTTTATTTATATATAATTTATATATATTTTAATATATATATAAAATGTTTTTAAAATTTTTTTATTGATTTTGATATACCCTAAAGCGGGAAAAAATCGGTTTTTGGGTTAGATTTTTAAATTATTTTTAAATTAACTTTTGCTTTGGCCATGTATAAATAAGAACATAAGTAGTTCAGAGCATCTAACTATCCTCTGTGTCTAGTTAGGCCATTTGTCAACTGAATTGGATGTTTACTAGAACCTGGATTGCAGAGGTTTTTGGTTTATTTAGTTCTAAGACTATGTATATTTATTTATGTAAACACCATACAGAGGAGCTGACAGATCTTTTATTCTGCACCATAAAGAGAGCTGATAAACCCTCTATACTGCACCACACAGGAGAGCTGACATATCTTTTATTCTACACCATACAGGAGTGCTGACAGATCTTTTATTCTACACCATACAGGAAAGCTGACAATTCTTTTTTTCCAATATACGGGGAGCTGACAGTTCTTTTATTATACCCATAAAGAGGACGGAAATCTTTTATTCCTAACCATACGGGAGAGCTGCAGATTTTTTATTCTCACCAAAGAGGAGGAAGATTTTTTACCTGCCCCAAAAAGAGAGTGAAAAACCCCCCTTTTACTGCCCACACAGGAGAGCTGACATATATTTTATTCTACATCATACAGGAGAGCTGACAGATCTTTTATTCTACACCATACAGGAGAGCTGACAGATCTTTTATTCTACACTATACAGAGGAGCTGACAGATCTTTTATTCTACACCATAAAGAGGAGCTGACAGATCTTTTATTCTACACCATACAGGAGAGCTGACAGATCTTTTATTCTACACCATACGGAAAGCTGAAGTCTTTTTTTCTACAATACAGGGGCTGACGATCTTTTATTCTGCACCATAAAGAGAGCTGATAAACCCTCTATACTGCATCACACAGGAGAGCTGACAGATCTTTTATTCTACACCATACAGGAGAACTGACAGATCTTTTATTCTACACTATACAGGAGAGCGAAACCTTTTATCTACTTATACAGGATGCTGCAGATCTTTTTTTCTACACCAAAAAGGGAGCGGACAGACTTTTTTTTGCCCAAAAAGGAAGGTAAATCCTTTATACTGCACACCGGAAAAACCGAATATGATCTACATACATAACACAGGAGAAGTGACAGGTCTTCTGTGCTATACTACACAAGAGAGCTAAGAGTCCATCACACAGTAGCGATAGCAGGCCCTTTTTCCCCAAACACAAAAGCCGGGAAAGTTATTTATACTACACCACACCACACAGACCCCTTTTATTATACCACACAGGAGAGCTGACAAATCCTACTAATTATACCACACAAGAGAGCTGACAGATTCTCTTTTTTACACCAGACAGGACAGCTGACAGATCTTCTCTACTGCCCCCCACAGGGAGTTAAAGTCCTTCACTACATACAAAGGGGGCTGACAGATTCTATATATTACACCACGTAGGAAGGCTGACAGGTTCTCTTTACTACACCACATAGGAGAGATGACAGATCCTCTGTTCTATACCACACAGAAGAGCTGATTAACTCTCTAAACTACACCACACAGGAGAGTTGACAGATCCGCTAAACTGCACCACACAGGAATGTTGATATATCTTCTATAGTAAACCACACAGGGGAGCTGATGGATCCTCTACTACACCACACAGGTGAGCTGACAGCTCCTCTATATTTTGCTACACAGAAGAGTTAACAGCTCCTCTATGATAAACCATAAAGAAGAGCTGACAGTTTCTATATATGACACCAAACAGAAGTGTTGACAATTCCCCTATACTAAATCACTGCCAAAATATCCCTACTCAAGGCCGAGCAATCGACCTGAAAAGGGCGGCCCCACCTGTCGATGGCTTATTTATTACTATGGTAGAAACAAAAAATTTATTAAAAAAAGAGTGAAGATCCTCTTTTACTACATCATAAAAGGGATTGATTGATTTCTTTTACCATATTTAAGAGCTGATAGATCTTCCATACTAAAACACAGGACAGTCAACAGATCCTCTGTATTACACCACCTAAGAGAGCTGACAGATCCTCTATACTACTCTACACAGGAGAGCGGAAATATCCTCTATACTACACTTCACAGAAGAGCTGACAGATCCTCTGCACTACACCACACAGAAGAGCTGATAGATCCTCTGCACTACACCACACAGCAGAGCTGATAGTTTCTTTACTAAATCTCACTAGATCACACAGAAGAGCTGACAACACCTCTATAATACACTACACTACACAGAAGAGCTGAGAGCTCCTGTATAACACAATAGACTACACAGAAGAGTGGACAACTCCTCTATCATAAACCACATGGAAAAGCTGACAATTTATCTTTACTACACCAAACAGAAGATCTGACAGCTTCTTTATAAGTATGAGAGTAAACTTTGGGATTTTATCAGCTAAACCTCAGAAAAAATGTTTTCTGAACAATGATTTGATTGGTTTTTTAAAAAAAAATACTTCAGGTCTTTTGCAGCATTTATTGACCTTTTAAACCAGGGCTATCAAACTCGTGAAAATACTAAATTTTTATTAGAGTTGCATGCTTGTTGACAGCGCACGCACTACATGCCGTGGGTGTTCTGCCCTGTGAAGTACCATAAGGGCATGTCCCCACGGCACGGTTTTTCGGCCGGTTTTTAGCCAGTTTTTCGGTTTTTCAAAACCCCGAAAAACCCGGTGAAAAGAGCACAATTGTGCTCTATGGAAAAAATATGCAGCATCCCCATGCAGGGGTTTTCCGTCAGGGCGTTTTTCTCCCGGTTTGGGCTGGCGGCAAAACATTGTGAAGCACTTTTCTGTCGGTTTTCGGGGTGGAATCTGTGTTTTCAATGGGGGACTCTTCTCTGCTCATCGGGAAAAAAGCCTGGGCCCCCCCGCGGCCGGGGGACGGGCGCAAACAGGAAAAATTTTCCGGGGCCCGGGAAACCGGCCGGTATTTGTCCTATGCCGTGTGAACGTGCCCTAATCCGACAAAACCCACAAAGCTCTGCTGGTGCCTTGGCACGTCAATGACATCTCTTAAATACTTCATGTGTACCTCCAGAGCAGACAGCAACATCTAAACCTGTGTAGAGCTTCTTAGACCATGTCTACACTGCACTGGTTTTTTGGTTAGATTTTTAAGTGGATTCAGTATTTAGAATTTGAAAAAAAAAGATGAAACCATTTCCCCTAGCTCTTAATAGAAAATCCGAGCTGTAGTCTACACAGCTCAGAATTTGTTTTCTCAGATTTCAAAATTGCTGGCTTACTTGAGTTATATTACCCCGGGGTTTATGTGTGTTAAGTACAGTTTAATTATTTTTAGCCCGGGTGAAACCCCTAAACCGTCTGCAAAAGCCACACCAAAAACCGCACTACGGTGATGTAAAATATTGACAGATTGCGGACGGCATTTTACCATTGCCATGAAGACATACAACCAGAGTCCACCTCTACTTCTGAGTCACGTGACTTGAGAAGGTCAAGGGACCTGCTAATCTCACAAGCTCCTTATCAAGTATAGCACTTAGCATATACCTTTATGCTACCAGTCTCAAATATGGCCAAATGAAAAGTAGAAATTAGAAGATTTCTAAAAAAAAGTGGGACGCAGAACATCTGTTCACAAATATAAAGGACAGACTCTAATGCCTTGTCTGTGAAGCCAACAGAGCTATAATCAAAGAATAGGACACTATGAAACAAAACACCAAGACAAGTGCAAGGACCTGGACATAGTGCAAAAGCATCAGCAAGTAGAGGAGATGGTTTGGTTTCAGACTATTTACACAAAAGTCATATCACAAAATGAGGCTGCAGTGAAGGCTAGTTTTATGTGACAGCGGAGATTGCAAAATCAGTCCGGCCCTTTAATGAGGGAAAGTTTGTCAAAAAGTGCATGATCACAGTTTGCGTCGTCATGTGCCCAGAAAAAAGACAATCATTTTTAAATGTGAGCCTTAGCAGAAACACAGCAGCTGATCATGCGTGTGAGCTGGCCACAAATCTACATGAACAGCTGATAGAAAAGGGAAAGGATTTCATTGCATTATCCCTTGCTGTAGAGGAGAACAGTGACACATCTGATATTGCCCAGCTGTCAGTCTTCATCCATGGAGAGGATTCAGATCTGTATGTTACAGAGGAACTTTGGGATTAAAATCAATGCCTGGCATAACCACAGCAGAAGAAAACTTTTTAAGGGTTTCCAAATCTTAAAACAAATGGGGTACCTTGGGTAAACTTGTGGGACAAGACAATGGTGCATCCACGATGTGCGGTCAAAAGAGTGGATCGGTGGCCAGGATTCAGGAGAAGATGTGGGAGGAGAACTGTGCAAGTGAGCTGTTTATTATGGCATCACATATCAGGAATCGCTGTGTGGCAAAGTCCTGCAGATGGAACATGGAACATAATATGAGAAGTTATTTGTATAAGATCTAAACAAGGTTTAGATCACTTCCAGTACAAGTCTTTTCTGAAGCAGTGTTGTTGAGAATACACAGACGTGCCGTATCACACATAGGTGAGATGGTTAAGCAGAGGAAAGTACTGAACAAAAGTCTCTATAAAACAAAGGGAAACACAAAGTGGAGCTCTGGACTGAAAAGTTTTTTGTTTGAGTTGGCATTTCTCTGTGACATCAAGAGTAGTGTTGAACAATTAAAAGTTGAATTCTCCCATATTTTCACTAAAATATTGGTTCCACGATGAAGAGATTATATTCCTTAAAATCTTATCAATAATCGCCATCACGGATTCCATTTGCGCCATTTTCGCCGCTTCCTGTAATGTTGGTGGCCAGCCAATCAGCGCATAGCACAGGGGGTGGGGTGAAGAACGTCACCAGTGGGGTGTGTAGGGATCTCATTGGCTGCTGAAATCACATGACCTCGTTTTATCTGTCACTGCACTTCCTGCTCCGCAGCATTAGCTTCCACACAGCCAACAAAACGGAAAGCTGTCTCTCTGCTCAGCTTTTTTCAAAGCTAGTAGAGACTATTTCCCAGCATTTTTACTACTGAAAAGGGTCCTTAATAGATTAGTTAGCTTAGGGTACAGCAAGATTAAAGAATTCTAGTTTAGAGATTTGGAAACAGCTCCAGTGCTCTGAACGGCATAGGTGTGTGTGTGGAGGGGGCCTGGTTCGGGGAGGGGCAGATCTTGCATCAGACATATTTCTCCTCTCAAGCCACTGCGAAATAGCACCATATTTTATTTCTGCATTGCCAGAAGCCACCACAGTCTGAGTTACGGGTGTTCATGTGTTGTGGGGTTCACATCAGCATTTATATTGCTCATATTTCTCATCTCAAACCACGGTGAAATAGCACCCACTTTCATTTCTGCGTTGCTAGCGGCCACTACAGTCTGGCTTTAGACTTTAATGGAAATCGGAGATTGATTGCAATCAAGGATCGAAAATAGGCGAGATGATTCCCCAAAATCTGGAATCGACTCAAAGCAGATTATTGGACGAATCGCTCATCACTAATCATGAGCCATCTAAATTTGCAGCATCAGAAACACATCACAGACATGTATACTGAGGTGAGGGCTATTTAAATAAAATTGTGCCTGTGGGAGAATCAGATGCTGCAAGAAAACCTGGGCCATTTTCTTTGCTGCCAAACCATAAAAACTCAGTTCCCTGCCAACGTGTTCCCAAGTGCACAGGTTACTGAAAAACTGAGCATACTCAGCAATGAGTTTAATTGCCGTTTTTCTGATTGTGGTGCCCAGGGTCAAAGAAACGTATGTTATGTATGTATATGTTGTATTAGGAAAATGTATTATGTACAATATATCCCAGTGACTACGGATTGTTTATGTATACCCCTCACCACAGATCAATTATGTGTATTCTACTGTTTACAAGCTGACTTATTCAAGCATCCATAACTCTGGACAAAAAACCACTCTTGCCTCATTTAATGAGGGCAAGGGTGACAGGATATCTCCAAACTGCAACTTTTGACATGGGACTTCTCTACTTAAAAGAAAGGCAGACAAGGGTTTGTCCATCCAACTCTCTGATCATCCCTCCAAACCACTTCATAATGGGTCAATAAAGGAACACATTAGAATTAGATAGTCCTAGCCCTGAGCCTCATCATATAATCAGCCAGTAAAGGACAATATATTACCTTAATGAACTGATGGGCAGCTCTCAAACTTGAACCAATTGTTCAGGTTATAAAAATATGGTTTCAGTAGGAAACTGGGTTCACAGCATGGTGTTCAGTCATCAGCTGAGCTGTGATCCATTTTCCTTCCTTGCCCCAGGAACTAAAAAGTTTATCTATACTGTAAGTATTAGGTATTTTCTGAGATTTCTCCCTTTTAATTTTATAACTGTATTGCATCTATGTATGTCCCCTTATGTCATCTCTATTTTTGTATTCTGTAAGCATTGTATCTTTTTCTTTAAAGCTTATAACTTTAATAAATTTGGTCCTTGTATGCGCTAAGAACCAATAGACTTGATTATAGTGTTTAACCCTGTGACTGCTGGAGAGCAGAGTGTTAGTGTTTAACCCTGTGACTGCTGGAGAGCAGTGTTAGTGTTTAACCCTGTGACTGCTGGAGAGCAGTGTTTGATTAGAGTGTTTTAACACTGCAAGTGCTGGTGAAATTGATTATTGATTTTGTTTAGGAAGGTGCTGGCAGTGTATATTTCTGGGGTTCCAGGACTGTGTTGGAGTGTCATTTACACTCAATTTGCCACCTGAGTAGAAGGTAAATGCAAGATTGATTGAGTAGATATAAATAAACCCCTCACAGTGGCATCCCACGTCACATGCTGGTTAGTGTGTATGTAACAAATTGGTGGCAGAATATTTTTTACTTCTATTAGAGCAATAGTGCTTGGTTTAAGTGATTATTCCTTGCGTTAAAAGGACTGGCAGTATCCTTGTGAGTACCACACCAGTTCTACAAGGTCTATTCCTTGCTTAAGTCTGAGATTCTTGCAAACAGTTTTTCCTTCCCTGTTTATCTTTAATTTGGCAATGTGTGCTTTGCCAGATGGCAGCCCAGTACAAGCTTTGTAAAAATAGATATGCCACACGTTACTAGTAAGTAATAACCCTCAAAGGCAACACATACAGGTCTCCAACCAGTATATATCAGTCCAGTAAATTAGTGGGCCATTTATTCTATAAAAATTCAAGCACTTTATTGAAAAATCTTAAAACACATGTGAAAACCACTATATGAAGCACATAATACGAGAGGGATACTTATATTTTGTTGCGGTTTGCACCGTTCAACCGTGAGTCCTATAGCACCAGGATCTGCACTTGCGTCCCATGCAGGATGAACCCAATTGTAAAGTCCATTCAGTCCGTGTGTATAGCTGTATAGGCATTCACATAATCATCCACAGCCCTGTACAAGCAGCAGAAAAAAGAAGCTCTCATCAACCTCTGTGATCAGAGCGGTATTGATATGACTGACAAGAGAAAAGACCTGCTGCTTCGTGAGCTGTTGGAGCAGGACATGGAGCAACTGTCCATGGCACCTAATCAAGACACAAACACTGCTCAGAGAGGCCAAATAATGGACATTTCTCCAGAGATTGTTTCTCCTGAGGATACTCACTTTGGATCCAGCAGCACCAACTATAGAGGATACAGGGGCTATTTGCAACAAAGTGGGTCATTTCAGCAATAAAGGGAACCTGTCACATAGATTATTCCCCCCTTGATGAGGGCAGAACATGCTAGTGTCAGATATGCTGTTTCCAGTGCTGTGTCCCTTATTCTGTAAGATGCTGTAGTTTTTGTGTATTTAGTGCTCAAATCTGCAGTTTTCACCCAGAAGAGTCAATCGAAGATTCATTCAGTGTCAGTTTATTTCAAACCCCGCCCATGTGAGTCTAGCCCTGCCCACCTCAACTGATAAACCTATTACTTTGAATAGGTAGAAACATGTGAATAACTGTCAGGTGGGCGGGGCTAGTCTATGGTGGGAGTGGCTAACACCTGCTCATGAATAAGTTTTGAGGGGGAAATGCTCTAAAACTACAGCAATAAGGGACACAGCGCTGGAAACAGCAGGTCTGACACTAGCTTGTGCTGTCCTTAGCCAGGGGGCATAATCTATGTGACAGGTTCTAACAGGATCATTCTACCCCATCTGCTGAAGCAACCTTAAGTGTTCTATTGGTTGCTGGGACAGAAGGAAAAGCTGTAGTTAACTTGCAGTCTGGCATGGTTAGCAAGCAAATCAGTGAAGAGAGCAGAGACACAGAGGCCAGTCCCTCTGGTGTGTGCACTGTCATTAAAACCAAAGAGTATGCTTCCTGGAGAGGGTTAAGGTCATTGGGGAAATGAAGTCTCTAGTTCACATGACCCAAGATGTGTTGGAACAGAGAGACAAAGCAGGATTTAAGGAAAGGGGGATCCATGATACCATCCCACTGATGTATTGCCAGGAACCCATTTGGGTACCATGGAATCCCCCCATGTTACTCCTTTACCTATCAAGGACACCCCAGCACCTGAGGAGACTGTATCTTGTTTTATGTTTTGTTTTACCAACTGCAAGGCTGAAGTATCTAAGCCCGGAGGAAAAGACACACATGTATCTAAAGCTGGTGTGCAAGTTACATATGTATCTAAGCCTGCAGATGTATCCCAGGCTTTTGTGGGGGATGCTGATGTATCTCAGCCTGTGGTGCTGAAGGCCACTGTGTCTAAGCCTGCTTGGAAAGGCATAAATTTATCTAAAGCTGGTGTGCGGGTTACAGATGTATCTAAGGCTGCTGATGTACCACAGACTGTTGTTGACAATGACAATGCATCCAAGTCTGAGGGTGTATCTCAGACTGCTATGCAGAATTCCAGTGTGTCTAAGCCTGCTGAGAAAGACACAAATATAACTAAAGCTGGTGTGCAAGTTACAGAGGCATCTAAGCTTGCTGACATACAGTATCTCAGCTTGTTGTGGACAATGACAATGTATCTAAGCTTGAAGGTTTATTTCAGACTGTTGTGTGGGACACCATCCCTTGGCCTGTTATGTGTGATACTAGCAAGCGAGTGGATGTATGTAAGTCTAGACGATGTCATGCTGTCTACAGGGCCGTCGTATCTAAGCCCAAACTGAGTGTATACTCCCCCAATCTCCTCAAACATCAGTCCTCATCAGTGCAAAAAAGAACTTTGTTGTGTGATACCCACTGGGAGGAAAATGTATCTAACCTGCTGACATATCTCAAACTGTTAGGGACAATGAAAATGTTTCTAAGCCTATTATGTATGATACTAACAGCCCAGTGGAAATATCTAAACCTATAGGGTGTCATATTATCTGCCAAGCTGTTGAATCCAAGTCTACAGGGTATAATGCTGTCTACTGAGCTGTTGTATCCAAGCCTAAACTGTGGGATACTCTCTGCCAAAACTATTCACTAGGGCTTATAATATATAATGTACTATAAAATGTTTCTGAATATTGATTTGATTATTTTCTAAAACATATTTCAGATCTCTGGCAGCATCTATTGACCTTTTAGATCATCAATGTGCCATGCAATATAACTATTTATTTACGAAAGGGGCTTTACACATCAGAAAGTGATGGCATAGCGTTGCCTGGTAGGTGTGGATCCTAGCAATATGCCCTCATTTTCTATTGTGGTAATACCCCTTCAATGTTACACACAATGATAACATAATCCACAGCATTGTACAGACTACTGTATTACTGTTATTATATTCTGCAGATCTAATTCTATTAAACTCTTAAGCTACTTATAAAAATATTTTATTTTGTAGATAAAGGGAAGGGAAGTCTGCTCCTGACATTAGTTCCATGCTGTAATGTTATCAAGGAAAAAGAAGAAATAACTGTTGGTTGCCTTCAAATTTATCAAGCAATTGTAAATGACATAAAGTGGGCTGAAGGCAAAACTAAATATAATGAAAAATATCATATGAATGCTGGCAACACTTTGTTAAGTGTCATCAATGTGGACCGAAATAAAAAGGCTTTAACCTGCTCTGCTGAAGACAAAACGCTTCCCATCAAAAGTATGTTTATTCATCATAATATAAGTTGAATCTATTTAATATGTCTGCCATATCTGTCTGTCTGTGTATCTATCTCATATCTATCTTTCTACCTCTATATCTACCAATGTATCTTATATCGATCTCATAACTTTCCTTCCCAGGGTGATCTATTTTCTATCTATCTATCTAGCAATCTATCTATCTATCTATCTATCTATCTATCTATATATCTCATAACTTCCTATCTATCTATCTATCTATCTATCTATCTATCTATCTATCTATCTATCTATCTATCTATCTATCTATCTAGCAATCTATCTAGCAATCTATCTAGCAATCTATCTATCTATCTAGCAATCTATCTATCTATCTATCTATCTATCTATCTATCCCTCCTACATCTATCTATCTATCTCATATCTTTCTTTCTTTCTTTCTACCTATCTATCTATCTATCTATCTATATATCTCATATCTTTCTATCTATCTATCTATCTATCTATCTATCTATCTATCTATCTATCTATCTATCTATCTATCTATCTAGCAATCTATCTATCTATCTATCTATCTATCTATCTATCTATCTAGCAATCTGTCTATCCATTTATTTGCATATATTTAGAAAGATCTTGATCTTTGAAAATGGCACAATTATAAAAACACTGGTTCCCCTTTTATTACAATATGTATGATGAAAATAATAAGATATAGTGTAGAGGGATGAACAAGTGTTTTGTGTATATAGGAAGAGGGGAGGGCTGCAGGCACACAGATAAAATGAGGGTCTGTCATGCACTGAGGAGAGACTCAGTTGTGTTCACCTGTTGCAACAGTTAGGGTATGTTCACACGCCGTAATTGCAATGGGACCGGCGTGTGTTTTGGGCCCGCCGGTCCCATTAAAATGCATTGTTCGCGGCGCGAACAATTGACATGTCATTTCTTGCCCCGCGCGTACAATACGATCGTTTACCTGTAAAGTGCAATGTGCTACAGGTTTTGGTGCCATGAGTAAAGCATGCAAGACCCAAGATGAGATGTATTTGTGGTTGATTTCACTACACCTCTCAGCAATCTCACACCAGGCCTGATGTCCAAACACACCCGCTGCACCACACAGACGTGACTGCCTGCCACTTTAAAATAGTATACCTCAGTAGTAATTTTGCTCTTCCCCAAATTTTGTCAAGCTGAATTGTAAAGAATATAGGGTCACTCATACGAAAACTGTCCAGCTCTAAGACTTTCTTTGTGGCCGTAGTAACCAATCAGAGCTCCCGCTTTGATTTCATATAGTGCTCTGAAAAAAATGAAAGGGGAGATCTGATTGGTTACCATGGGCAACAAAGAAAGTCTTATGCACATTTCGCTGTGTATTTGCGCTTACTACGCGGCGAGATGCTATGAACTGTGGATTACGCCTCTTCCCCCCTCATGTACAATGCGATCGTATTGTGCGCATGGGTTGAAAAGTAACATGTAAATTACTCGCGTCAATTACGCGCACGCAAGAAATGCATGTCTATGTGAGCGGTGGGTAGCCGGCCCCCCTGTGCTTCGGGAGTACGCTCTAATCAGCGCGACTTCCAAATCTCCCGGCGTATTGCGGCGCATACTGTACACGCAGCAATTACGCCGTGTGAACATACCCTTAGACATAGACAGTTTTCATACATGTGGCCCAATATTCTTTACAATTCAGCCTGACAAAATTTGGGGAAAAGAAAAATTACTACTGGTGTATACTATTTCAAGCTGCAGTATGGGCTACCTACACAATGCTAGGAAACAGCATTTACTGTATTGTCTAACAAATATTGATTGGCATTAGTGTAAATTCCCCTCCTTCCCCCAAGGAAATGTTCTAAGTTCAGATATACATGGAAGATTTTGGCCTAGGTTAGCCATCTTCTGATCACATCTGGAGGAAGAGAGTTTGGGGGTAATTGTTCAAGTAACTGCAGCATATAGTATCCGATGTGTGGAGGAGCCAAGGCACTCCGGACTAAAGAAAACAGGGAGTGACCTACTGAATGCTCTGGGTTAAGCTAAAAACAGCCCATTTTTAGGAATGAGACATATATAAATCAGTTTGTAACTTCCTGTACATTTATCTGGCATAAATATACTTCACAGAGCTTTACAGAAATTGTCATTACTCCGACTGGTCCCAGTTCGGAACACGATCCGAATTAAGTTCCAAATTAAGCTGACTTTAGAGTACAAGAAGAGTGAAGAAATCAGGCGATACCTTTTTCAGGCTAACTGAGTATATTTGATGGTGAGCTTTCGAGAGAACTAGCTCCCTTCTTCAGACATGATGTTATACCAGAGTACAAGTCAGGGCAAAGAATGAAAATAGTATATGTGTGAAGCGGAGTACAAGCTCCCATTAGAATTTGGAATATTTGTCATTATATTTACACCTGCTATGCTGCATCATATGTTATGTCGTTCTCTTAAAGTAATGTGTTTTATTTAGTTCCAGATTGTGCTATCTCCCCCCCTATTACCAAATTTCCACGCGTTGAGATCTTGCTGCGTCCGGTTGATTTTAGCAAAGATGCCATCATACCTTTAGTTTGTTATATGTCTGACTTTGCGCCCAATAAAATCCAAGTAGTTTGGCTTCAAAATGATAAGACGCTTGATTCCCGGTTATCTACATTCAAAGTCCTAAAGGGTGACGATGGGTTATTTTCTGGAAAAACTCACCTGAATGTCAGCATACAAAGTTGGAATGATGGAGACAAATACACTTGTCAAGTGAAAATGGAGGCGGACCAAATCGAGATGCAAAATATTAGCCGATGTTCAGGTTCGTATTAATATATAATGTAATTATGTATATGTATTTATTAAAAAAAATTAGTACTTATATTAGTATTAGTACTCAAATTAAAAGAAAACGTTTTTAAGCTAAATATACTGGACCTTTACTGACCATGGGCATACATTCAATTTAGGTCCAATAGCTATGGAATCTAAAAATGTACCTCTTTGCAATGTATTTTAATAAGAACTGTTTACTTAAGTAGTGGATCCTGAATACCACCACATCTTTAGTCAGGGTCAGTATCATTTAGCAAAATCCATTCTAAGACTCACTACTTAAAGAACAGGGTGGGGGCTGTCCTTTTGCAGCTCTCCCCACTCATGTCAATGGGAGTTCCAAATATAGCTGAGCACACTTGCATGGCTATGTTCAGAACTCCTATAGAAATTAACAGAGACAACAGTGGAAGCGCGGCCATCTTCCTGTTCTCTAAGGCCGTCATAGGGAGCCACAGGCTGGCCTCAGTAGGGATTTTGCCAGCACACAGACTGTTCTTTATACTGATCCTGCAGATATATCCTCTCTCTTTTCTTGCTGTGGTCAGTAGAACGAGCTTAGTGGCAACAGTGAACCAAGAGCAGTGGGAGGAGGTAGGAAAATGTGGGGTACAAGAGGATGATCTCACATAGCAGGAAGAGGTGGAGAATCTGCAGTATGTGCCACAGTATAGTTTACTGTGATCAGACAGTGATCAAACATAATGAGGAAAAGGAGTGTTTGTGACAGATATAAGAATTGTCTAACTCTCTAAAACAGCTTCAAAACGCCAATTTTATAAAATACACGTGATCAATGCAGCCAATTCTGCGGTTAACGGTGTATTGAGCGAAATCACGTGCTAAACCCGCGTCATACCTGGCGTGGGCCAACTGTTAACCCCTTACCAACATTTGACGTACCTGTACATCATAGTTGGGAAGGGGTTCCCACAAATTGATATACAGGTACGTCATGAGGATTGCACAAGCTCACAAGCAGAGCTTGCATGATCAAAACATGGGACCAGCTGTGTATTACAGCTGGCTCCATGCTGCATCGGCAACAACCGGAGTGAGCTCCAGTCTCAGGCTCTTAACCCCTTAACTTCCAAAGACTAACAAAGACTTCCAGGCTGCATGTGATGTCACTATGTCTGGTCGTGCCCAGTTACCGCTGTGTACTGTTTGTCATTGTATGAGTGATCAAAAGATCACTGATAGAAGACACCTATGGGAAAAAATCCAAAAACAGTGAAAAAGTAAAAAAAAAAAAAAAGTAAAACACAAATACCAAACATAAAATAAAAACATGTACACCTCCCTTTGCAAATGCAATCGCCCCAAAAAAGATGAAAAATAAATAAAATGTGCACGTTTGATGTTGCCGCATGAAAAACAACTTACCCTATAAATTTGTCATGTTATTTAACCCACACAGTGAATGCCATAAAAAAATAAACAGTCCTAGAATTTTCTTCATCTCGCAGTACATAAAGTGGAATAAAAAATGATCAAAAAGTAATATAAACGCCAAAGTGGTACCTATAAAAACAACAGTTCATACCACATCAAAAAGCCCTTACACAGCTCTGTTTAACAGCTGGAGTAGTGGATCCTCTGGTCTACTGCAAACGATGTTAGAAGGCGCACCAGGGAGCAAAGTCTAAAGGTCCACTGGTTTTTACCAGAGCCCGCTGCTTTCTCTCTAGGCACAAGGGCACTATTGATCCAGCCAGGAACAAAAGAAGGGGCAGGGTTGAATAGGGTCAGTGACCGGTGATGACAAATCACCAGCGCATTGGTTTTTTAAATTTTGCAGAGCTACCACTGCCATGCTAGGAGGCACAATGATAGGAGTGCACAATGACTGACAGGAGCACAATGAGGAGAGAGAAGAGATTAGTAGGAAGGGCAGGGATCTGGAACGCGAGTCATTGGGTATTGTTGTAATCGTATTGACCCGCTGAGTGAAGCTAGCATGTCATTTATACCACACGGTGACCCTTGTAAAAAATAAAAGTAAAAAACACTACCAGGATTGCCTTATTTTGTTCACAACACCTCGATAAAAAGCAATCAAAGCATCATATGAACTCCATAATGGTACCAATAAAAAATATCAATTCATCCCGTATAAAACAAGCCCTTAATCAGCTCCACAGAAAGAAAAATAAAAAAAGTTATGGCTATAAGACTATGACGACATAAAAAACACAAGCGCATTTCTATTGTGTAAAAGTAATAACCCGAATTCTGAATGGAAATATTCATCTAAAAGCAAAAGTAAATCATCCCCATTGACCTCAATAGAAAATTTGTAATGTAGTTCATACAATGTGTATTTTCGTCAGTCGGTTTTTAAGTTTAAAAAAAACCTCAGAACTTGTTTATCTTTGTGTCGTATTTCGTGTGTAAAATTTGCTATTGAGGTCAATAGAGAGGTCTTAAAATCTTGTGTAAAATGCGTCCAAAACATTTCTATATCTTTTTGTATGTGGATCCGCGCCCAGTACCCCATAGCAATGAATGGGACTCGTTTTCTGACTGGGAAAAAAACAACCCAAATCCATATGAAATATCCGTTGAAAATCACGTCATCTGATGCAGTTTTCAATGGGAGAATCCAACAAGAATCCGATGAGTACATTTTACTCATTGTCTGAACGTACTCTTAGTGAAAAAAAACTTATAGGGTCTCTTGTAGCAAAGGATCTGACTGTATTTGTAGATTATAGGTTACAAAATAGCATGCAATGTTAATCAGCTGCCTCTAAGATCTATCTATCACTATCAATACCCTAAAAGATAAGCATGAAATGAAAGAATGGTTGATGAATATATAGATGATACCTGAAGGCTGAACAAATCTTATGCAAAATACAGATCGTTCCCAAAAATAGCCAGAGATGAGCCAAACAGTCCTGGTAGGTAGCCGAGAGAAAGGTCAAAATTCAACAGGAATCAATACAGCAAAACATTTAGGAAAGCCAGGAATAACAAAAAAATCAGGTAGAAACGTCCATTTAGATAACTTCAGATAACCAGTGAAGTGCAGTAATACACAGATTGGTGGTACATACTGGCCCTTTAAATCACAGCGGACCAGTGCACATGCATGCTAAGGAAGCTGCAACGGACATGGAAAAAAAGGCTGACTGATGGAATGGTCACAGTGGCTGCAAAAAGTATCACAACGGTAACTGTGAACTCACCCTGTTGTCTTCTGTGCTATGTACTTTATAGTATGAAATTTAGTGGCATCAAAATAGCAAAATCTCACAGAAAGGATCATAGATACGTTGTGTTTAAGGAGTTATTCACTTTCGAATAGTGAAGAGGCACGGAGGTGAAGAGGAAGGTAGGTATGAGTTGTTTTTTTCTTTAGCCAGCCGTAACTTCATTATTTCTTCTTTATATATACATACTGGAAAACCCTATGAGATCTGTGAAATGCTCATAAATATATATTCCATTGCAGGCTATTTTGTGGAACCAGTTGTCAATCTAGAATTACCTTCCACTGAAGATTTGATAAATGGCAATGGCAGAGTCATTTGTTCTGTTTTGGGTAACAATTTAGATACATACAGAACTTTGTTAAATTTTGATGACAAAAACAGTAATGCAACGGAGGAGTCGAGAAATAGCCTTAAAGTTGTATACAGTCGCAATGTTACCCAAGATTTTTGGAAATCTGTAAAAGAGGTGTCTTGTTTTGCACAATCTCGTTGTCCAATGTACAAAACTTCAGTTTCAAAGAAAATTGGTAAGTGTACTAAACAGCTTATTCTTGTAAAGTACAGTAAATGCATATTTACACACCTATTTGGTTTTGTTTAATGCTGTTATACTGGATAAGAGAAACATGGCTGCTTTCTTTAAAAAAAAAAAAAAAAGTACCATGCTTGGAGTTGAGCTGCAATCCAAATCCAATCCATGGACAACATCAGTTTACTAAACATCAGCACGTTTTCAGCATTTATTAGCATATTTACTATTAAGTTCCCTTTGTTATTATATCCTTATAGTGTCAGGCTTGGACTGGCCTAGAGGGAAGGAGGGAAAACCCCCAGTGGGCCTGTGGTCATGGCAGGCGTGGAGCTGCATTTAGTGAGAGAGACAGAGAAAGAAAAGCAGAAAACAGGAGGCAGAATTTGCATTATGTACACTAGCTGTCGGGTGGCCTTCAAGAATCAACTCCACTGATGGGCCCCAATAGTTAGCTCCATCAGTGGGCCGCAAAAATGAACTCTACTGGTGGGCCCTGGGAATCAACTCTACTGGTGGACTCCAGGCATTCCAGACCGACACCCAGTGTCTCTTCTAGGTCATGTTAACAAGGATTTCCCCTGTCTATATGCCCATAATGACATGCCTATTAGCTTAAGAGTCACTGCAAAAGTGACCTGCACTCTGGAGGACTTAATGCAAACATATAGTATATGGTTGTCTATTAACATAAATTGGCACAGTACAATTATCACAACGGAAATATGCAGCTTCCAGAAGAATATTCAGTGATGGCAACCGTGCCCTGAGGTTCCAACAGGTGGTGGCTTTCAGAGCTGGAAATATATAAATTAGTGTAGTGATTAAAGGGACAGACTTTTTCTAGACATCTCACCAATAATCTCCTATAAAATCTAATTAATACCTATGCAAAGACAAAATACATTTGGTTGGAATTCCCTTCACAACATCAGCTCTCTCCTCCAATTATAATCACATACAGTTTTAGAATTAACAATTCGTGATCTAATGCGGTGTGACTATCTTCTGACATGGATAATTATAACCATTCAACTATTAATATAGATCAGTGTTTACCAAAGTGGGCACACAATACCCTGGGGGGCTCTGGAACAATCCAGGGGGTTGATATTAGCTTTAGGTGCAATTGAAAGGTTAATAAACATAAAAGGCAGTGGAAGCTTAAACAATATTATTTAATTATATTTTGAATTTAATTATTTACATATTTATGTTAATTATGCCTCTTTTGCCACTCTTGCAATAGTGTTTACAGAGCAGGAAGTGATGAGGTTCTGTTTGTATGGTTCCCTCCTAATCTGTTATGGAAGGTGGATGAGCGGCTCCTGCTCTGTTAGTTCAGCTCCTGCTCTATTAGGGGATGGTGGTGTTTGGCTCCTGTTCTGTTAGAGAAAGTGAATGGATGGCTTAGCATGCAGGTCCAGTGGCTCCTGAGACTGTTCACTGTTTAGAAGGTCAGAGCATCCATAAAGGAGTCGCAGATCACCCTTCTGGAATGAAACGTCACACTACTATGTACAGTGTCATGTTCCATTTGGGGAGGCTATGTACTGCTTTTATAGTAGCAGATGCACCTGCTTCCTGAGTAGTTTAGGGCATTCATGCTATTCAGCATGAAGAACTAATCTAGTACTATAGCAGTTGCCCACCCACTTCTCCAAACAGAGCCCATAGGTGGACTGCTAGGGCTTTACAAGTATGAGAACCTCTAAGAGAAATGAAGCTTTCTGTAAAATCTAATATATTTATACAGTTCTGTTAATATATATTTTTAATTTATCAGATTATGCTCACATTGAGATAAAAAAACCCAACATTAAAATTATGGCCTCTTGTGAGACCGGGAATAAAGGGACATCAACTTTAATTTGCATAGTCTCTGATTTCTACCCACTCGATGCTTCCACTGTGTGGCTAAAAAATGGACTACCACTTCAAAATAAAGGCAAGGAATTTGCTGTCATGTTGAACAGAAAAGATAACAAGTACTTTGGAAAAAGTGAAATAAGTGTAGAATGGAATGAAAATGATGTTTATGCATGTAAGGTATCCTATCAAGGGGGTCAAGATCTGCAGAATATCACTAAATGTTCAGGTAAGTAAACAAAGATGAAATATAAAGTCTCTCTTGTTCAATCCTACTTAATAAACTAAATTCATTCTTGCCTACTAAATAACAATCATATTACTCTCTATATGTTTTCGATAAAATTAATTTGAAGAAATCAAACAGGTGCTTTTTTATCTCTGCTCTCTGGTTCATGTCCCCAATATTCTTAAAAATATAAATAATAATAGAGACTTTGATCCACTGAATAACCTGCAACTATGATATGATGATATGAAACATAGATTGTTGGCTTTAAGATCCAGAACAAAAATAGATTGTAGGCATGATGTTCCACGACCAGGGTCTAATAGCTCAGACACATTGTCATTTATGGATCTTAACAAGACCAGCATAGAAACCTGTCAGCCCATACTTACAGAATGTTCTATCACATTCTACATGAGAAGAATTGCTTCAAATCTACCTAAAGTAAGAAGTCTTATGAGGTGTCATATGCTGGCGCCAGAGTGCTCATGGTAATATGGAAGTGCATGACGGCTTAGGCTAAATTCACATGAAGGTCAGAAGGCTTGTTTGGAAACGTCATCATAGACTCTGTCATAAATTATGGAAAAAAATTGCGTAGCATGCACTACGGCCTGATGTCCACACACACCCGCTGCACCACACAGACGTGACTGCCTGCCACTTTAAAATAGTATACCTCAGTAGTAATTTTGCTCTTCCCCAAATTTTGTCAAGCTGAATTGTAAAGAATATAGGGCCACTCATATGAAAACTGTCCAGCTCTAAGACTTTCTTTGTGGCCGTAGTAACCAATCAGAGCTCCCGCTTTGATTTCATATAGTGCTCTGAAAAAAATGAAAGGGGAGATCTGATTGGTTACTACGGCCACAAAGAAAGTCTTATGCACATTTCGCTGCATATTTGCGCTTACTACGCGGAGAGATGCGCGCCGCAGTTACAGTAATCCATAGCTATCATAGAGAACTATGGATTACGCCTCTTCCCCCCTCGTGTACAATGCGATCGTATTGTGCGCATGGGTTGATAAGTAACATGTAAATTACTCACGTCAATTACGCGCGCGCAAGAAATGCATGTCTATGTGAGCGGTGGGTAGCCGGCCCCCCTGTGCTTTGGGAGTACGCGCTAATCAGGGCGACTCCCAAATCTCCCGGTATATTGCGGCGCGTACCGTACACGCAGCATTTACGCCGTGTTAACATACCCTTACACATCCACAGTTTTAATACATGTGGCCCAATATTCTTTACAATTCAGCCTGACAATATGTGGGGAAGAGCAAAATTTCTACTGAGGTATACTATTTCAACTGCATTGGGTACCAAACACAATGCTAGGAAAAAGCATTTACTGATTGTCTAACAAAATTGATTGGCATTATGAAAAATTCCCCTCCTTCCCCCAAGAAAGTTCTAAGTTCAATAACATAAAATTTTTTGCCTAGGTTAGCCGCTCGACACATCTGGGAAGAGATTTTTGGGGGTAATTTTCAAAACTGCACATATAGTATCCGATTTTGGGGAGGACCCAAAGGGCACTTCGGACAAAAAGAAAACAGGGGTAACCTATGCTCTGGGTTAAGCAAAAACACCCATTTTTAGAATGAACTATTAAAAACATTTTTTTTCTTCCCGTACATTTATCGGGATAAATTAAAATTCACAAGCTTTACAGAAATTTTCATTATCCCACTGGGCCCAGTTCGGGAAAACGTCCAAAATTTAATTCCAAATTAAGCGACTTTAGAGTACAAAAAGGTGAAGAAATCAGGGGATACCTTTTTCAGCTAACTGAAATATTTTTTGATGGTGACTTTCGAAGAACTAGCTCCCTTCTTCAGACATATTTATACAAGACAATCAGGGCAAAGAATGAAAAAAAATATTGTGGAAGCAAGACAAGCTCCCCTTAGAATTTTTGGAATTTTTCAATAATTTTTCACCTCTAGCTGCACAAATGTTAGTCGTTCTCTTAAAAATAAATTTGTTTTTTTTAGTTCAGATTGTCTATCTCCCCCCCCAAATTTCCCCCTTGAGACTTTTCTGCGTCCGGGTTGTTTTAGCAAAGATCCATCAACCTTTAGTTTGTTATATGTCTGACTTTGCGCCAATAAAACCAAATTAAATTTTGGGTTCAAAATGAAAGACCTTTATTTCCCGGGGTTTTTCTACATTCAAAGTCCTAAAGGGGGACGATGGGGTTTTTTTCTGGAAAAACTCACCCGAAGTCAGCATACAAAAATTGGGGAAAGATGGAGACAAATACACTTGTCAAGTGAAAATGGAGGCGGACCAAATCGAGATGCAAAATATTACCGATGTTAGGTTGTATAATATATAATGTAATTATTAAATGTATTTATTAAAAAAAAAATTTTACTTATATTTGTTTTTTAATCAAATTAAAAAAAACGTTTTTAAGCTAAATATACTGGACCTTTACGACCCTGGGC